>BQMI01000044.1:0-107320 GCA_026005395.1 Asobara japonica | reverse complement strand
CTCAATTTTAGAAAATTTAAGTTTGCCTGGCCATAAGTTCCCATGTTACTTTGGCCAAAATCGAAAAAAAAAACGGATTTGACTCTTTCGACCCAAATTCGACGGAAATGTCTTCGGGAGGCTGCCTATTAGATAGTATCAACGCACACGAGACCAAAAACTCAATTTTACAAAAATTTAATCCCCCCCCCCCCCCCTAAGACCGCAATGTTGAATTGGCCAAAGTCGGATACAATTAATTTCAATTTTTCGACCCAGATTCGACGGAAATGTCTTCTGGGGGCCCTATTGGATAGTATCAACGCACACAGGGACCAAAAATTCAATTTTACCAAATTTAATTCCACCCCCCCCCTTCCTAAGACCTCAATGTTGAAATTTGGTCAAAGTCCGGATACAATTAATTTCAAGTTTTCGACCCAAATTCGACGGAAATGTCTTCTGGGAGGCTCCCATTAGATAGTATCAACGCACAACGAGACCAAAAACTCAATTTTACAAATATTTAATCCCCCCCCCCCCGCTGAGTACCGCATGTTGAATTTGGCCAAAAGTCGGAATACAATTAATTTCAATTTTCGACCCAGATTCGACGAAATGTCTTCTGGGGGGTCCTATTGGATAGTATCAACGCACACGAGACCAAAAACTCAATTTTACAAAATTTAATCCCCCCCCCCCCTAACACCCCAATGTTAAATTTGGCCAAAGTCGGATACAATTAATTTCAATTTTCGACTCAGAGTCAACGGAATGTCTTCTGGGGGGTCCTATTGGATAGTATCAACGCACACGGGACCAAAAATTCAATTTGAAAAATTTAAGTTTGCCTCCCCATAAGTTTCCAATGTTAAATTTGGGCAAAATCGAAAAACAACGGATTTGACTCTTTCGACCCAGATTCGACGGAAATGTCTTCGGGGGACCCCTATTAGATAGTATCAACGCACACGAGACCAAAAACTCAATTTTAAAAAATTTAAGTTTGCCTGGCCATAAGTTCCCAATGTTAACTTTGGCCAAAATCGAAAAAAACGGATTTGACTCTTTCGACCCAAATTCGACGGAAATGTCTTCGGGAGGCTCCTATTAGATAGTATCAACGCACACGAGACCAAAAACTCGATTTCACAAAATTTAGCCCCCCCCCCCCCCTAAGACCTCAATGTTGAATTTGGTCAAAGTCGAATACAATTAATTTCAATTTTTCGACCCAAATTCGACGGAAATGTCTTCTGGGGGCTCCCATTAGATAGTATCAACGCACACGAGACCAAAAACTCAATTTTAAAAATTTAAGTTTGCCTCCCATAAGTTCCCAATATTAAATTTGGGCAAAATCGAAAAAAACGGATTTGACTCTTTCGACCCAAATTCGACGGAAATGTCTTCGGGAGGCTCCTATTAGATAGTATCAACGCACACGAGACCAAAAACTCAATTTTACAAAATTTAATCCCCCCCCCCCCCCCCCCTAAGACCACAATGTTGAATTTGGCCAAAGTCGGATACAATTAATTTCAATTTTTCGACCCAGATTCGACGGAAATGTCTTCTGGGGGGTCCTATTGGATAGTATCAACGCACACGGGACCAAAAACTTCAATTTTAGAAAATTTAAGTTTGCCTGGCCATAAGTTCCCAATGTTAACTTTGGCCAAAATCGAAAAAAACGGATTTGACTCTTTCGACCCAAATTCGACGGAAATGTCTTCGGGAGGCTCCTATTAGATAGTATCAACGCACACGAGACCAAAAACTCAATTTTACAAAATTTAATCCCCCCCCCCCCCCCTAAGACCACAATGTTGAATTTGGCCAAAGTCGGATACAATTAATTTCAATTTTTCGACCCAGATTCGACGGAAATGTCTTCTGGGGGGTCCTATTGGATAGTATCAACGCACACGGGACCAAAAATTCAATTTTAGAAAATTTAAGTTTGCCTGGCCATAAGTTCCCAATGTTAACTTTGGCCAAAATCGAAAAAAACGGATTTGACTCTTTCGACCCAAATTCGACGGAAATGTCTTCGGGAGGCTCCTATTAGATAGTATCAACGCACACGAGACCAAAAACTCAATTTTACAAAATTTAATCCCCCCCCCCCCCCCCCCTAAGACCGCAATGTTGAATTTGGCCAAAGTCGGATACAATTAATTTCAATTTTTCGACCCAGAAATGTCTTCTGGGGGGTCCTATTGGATAGTATCAACGCACACGGGACCAAAAATTCCATTTTGACAAATTTAAGTTTGCCTCCCCATAAGTTCCCAATGTTAAATTTGGGCAAAATCGAAAAAAACGGATTTGACTCTTTCGACCCAAATTCGACGGAAATGTCTTCGGGAGGCTCCTATTAGATAGTATCAACGCACACGAGACCAAAAACTCAATTTTACAAAATTTACGCCACCCCCCCCCCCCCCCCCCCCCGCCCTTCCTAAGACCTCAATGTTGAATTTGGTCAAAGTCGGATACAATTAATTTCAATTTTTCGACCCAAATTCGACGGAAATGTCTTCTGGGGGCTCCCATTAGATAGTATCAACGCACACGAGACCAAAAACTCAATTTTAAAAAATTTACGTTTTCCTCCCCATAAGTTCCCAATGTTAAATTTGGCCAAAATCGAAAAAAACGGATTTGACTCTTTTGACCCAAATTCGACGGAAATGTGTTCGGGAGGCTCCTATTAGATAGTATCAACGCACACGAGACCAAAAACTCAATTTTAGAAAATTTAAGTTTGCCTGGCCATAAGTTCCCAATGTTAACTTTGGCCAAAATCGAAAAAAACGGATTTGACTCTTTCGACCCAAATTCGACGGAAGTGTCTTCGGGAGGCTCCTATTAGATAGTATCAACGCACACGAGACCAAAAACTCAATTTTACAAAATTTAATCCCCCCCCCCCCCCTAAGACCGCAATGTTGAATTTGGCCAAAGTCGGATACAATTAATTTCAATTTTTCGACCCAGATTCGACGGAAATGTCTTCTGGGGGGTCCTATTGGATCGTATCAACGCACACGGGACCAAAAATTCAATTTTGAAAAATTTAAGTTTGCCTCCCCATAAGTTCCCAATGTTAAATTTGGCCAAAATCGAAAAAAACGGATTTGACTCTTTCGACCCAAATTCGACGGAAATGTCTTCGGGAGGCTCCTATTACATAGTATCAACGCACACGAGACCAAAAACTCAATTTTAGAAAATTTAAGTTTGCCTGGCCATAAGTTCCCAATGTTAACTTTGGCCAAAATCGAAAAAAACGGATTTGACTCTTTCGACCCAAATTCGACGGAAATGTCTTCGGGAGGCTCCCATTAGATAGTATCAACGCACACGAGACCAAAAACTCAATTTTACAAAATTTAATCCCCCCCCCCCCCCTAAGACCGCAATGTTGAATTTGGCCAAAGTCGGATACAATTAATTTCAATTTTTCGACCCAGATTCGACGGAAATGTCTTCTGGGGGCCCCTATTGGATAGTATCAACGCACACGGGACCAAAAACTCAATTTTACCAAATTTAATTCCCACCCCCCCTTCCTAAGACCTCAATGTTGAATTTGGTCAAAGTCGGATACAATTAATTTCAATTTTTCGACCCAAATTCGACGGAAATGTCTTCTGGGGGCTCCCATTAGATAGTATCAACGCACACGAGACCAAAAACTCAATTTTACAAAATTTAATCCCCCCCCCCCCCCCTGAGACCGCAATGTTGAATTTGGCCAAAGTCGGATACAATTAATTTCAATTTTTCGACCCAGATTCGACGGAAATGTCTTCTGGGGGGTCCTATTGGATAGTATCAACGCACACGAGACCAAAAACTCAATTTTACAAAATTTAATCCCCCCCCCCCCCCTAACACCGCAATGTTGAATTTGGCCAAAGTCGGATACAATTAATTTCAATTTTTCGACTCAGAGTCAACGGAAATGTCTTCTGGGGGGTCCTATTGGATAGTATCAACGCACACGGGACCAAAAATTCAATTTTGAAAAATTTAAGTTTGCCTCCCCATAAGTTTCCAATGTTAAATTTGGGCAAAATCGAAAACAACGGATTTGACTCTTTCGACCCAGATTCGACGGAAATGTCTTCGGGGGACCCCTATTAGATAGTATCAACGCACACGAGACCAAAAACTCAATTTTAAAAAATTTAAGTTTGCCTGGCCATAAGTTCCCAATGTTAACTTTGGCCAAAATCGAAAAAAACGGATTTGACTCTTTCGACCCAAATTCGACGGAAATGTCTTCGGGAGGCTCCTATTAGATAGTATCAACGCACACGAGACCAAAAACTCGATTTCACAAAATTTAGCCCCCCCCCCCCCCCTAAGACCTCAATGTTGAATTTGGTCAAAGTCGAATACAATTAATTTCAATTTTTCGACCCAAATTCGACGGAAATGTCTTCTGGGGGCTCCCATTAGATAGTATCAACGCACACGAGACCAAAAACTCAATTTTAAAAAATTTAAGTTTGCCTCCCCATAAGTTCCCAATGTTAAATTTGGGCAAAATCGAAAAAAACGGATTTGACTCTTTCGACCCAAATTCGACGGAAATGTCTTCGGGAGGCTCCTATTAGATAGTATCAACGCACACGAGACCAAAAACTCAATTTTACAAAATTTAATCCCCCCCCCCCCCCCCCTAAGACCACAATGTTGAATTTGGCCAAAGTCGGATACAATTAATTTCAATTTTTCGACCCAGATTCGACGGAAATGTCTTCTGGGGGGTCCTATTGGATAGTATCAACGCACACGGGACCAAAAATTCAATTTTAGAAAATTTAAGTTTGCCTGGGCATAAGTTCCCAATGTTAACTTTGGCCAAAATCGAAAAAAACGGATTTGACTCTTTCGACCCAAATTCGACGGAAATGTCTTCGGGAGGCTCCTATTAGATAGTATCAACGCACACGAGACCAAAAACTCAATTTTACAAAATTTAATCCCCCCCCCCCCCTAAGACCACAATGTTGAATTTGGCCAAAGTCGGATACAATTAATTTCAATTTTTCGACCCAGATTCGACGGAAATGTCTTCTGGGGGGTCCTATTGGATAGTATCAACGCACACGGGACCAAAAATTCAATTTTAGAAAATTTAAGTTTGCCTGGCCATAAGTTCCCAATGTTAACTTTGGCCAAAATCGAAAAAAAACGGATTTGACTCTTTCGACCCAAATTCGACGGAAATGTCTTCGGGAGGCTCCTATTAGATAGTATCAACGCACACGAGACCAAAAACTCAATTTTACAAAATTTAATCCCCCCCCCCCGCCCCCCCTAAGACCGCAATGTTGAATTTGGCCAAAGTCGGATACAATTAATTTCAATTTTTCGACCCAGAAATGTCTTCTGGGGGGTCCTATTGGATAGTATCAACGCACACGGGACCAAAAATTCCATTTTGACAAATTTAAGTTTGCCTCCCCATAAGTTCCCAATGTTAAATTTGGGCAAAATCGAAAAAAACGGATTTGACTCTTTCGACCCAAATTCGACGGAAATGTCTTCGGGAGGCTCCTATTAGATAGTATCAACGCACACGAGACCAAAAACTCAATTTTACAAAATTTACGCCACCCCCCCCCCCCCCCGCCCTTCCTAAGACCTCAATGTTGAATTTGGTCAAAGTCGGATACAATTAATTTCAATTTTTCGACCCAAATTCGACGGAAATGTCTTCTGGGGGCTCCCATTAGATAGTATCAACGCACACGAGACCAAAAACTCAATTTTAAAAAATTTACGTTTTCCTCCCCATAAGTTCCCAATGGTAACTTTGGCCAAAATCGAAAAAAACGGATTTGACTCTTTCGACCCAAATTCGACGGAAATGTGTTCGGGAGGCTCCTATTAGATAGTATCAACGCACACGAGACCAAAAACTCAATTTTAGAAAATTTAAGTTTGCCTGGCCATAAGTTCCCAATGTTAACTTTGGCCAAAATCGAAAAAAACGGATTTGACTCTTTCGACCCAAATTCGACGGAAGTGTCTTCGGGAGGCTCCTATTAGATAGTATCAACGCACACGAGACCAAAAACTCAATTTTACAAAATTTAATCCCCCCCCCCCCCCTAAGACCGCAATGTTGAATTTGGCCAAAGTCGGATACAATTAATTTCAATTTTTCGACCCAGATTCGACGGAAATGTCTTCTGGGGGGTCCTATTGGATCGTATCAACGCACACGGGACCAAAAATTCAATTTTGAAAAATTTAAGTTTGCCTCCCCATAAGTTCCCAATGTTAAATTTGGCCAAAATCGAAAAAACGGATTTGACTCTTTCGACCCAAATTCGACGGAAATGTCTTCGGGAGGCTCCTATTACATAGTATCAACGCACACGAGACCAAAAACTCAATTTTAGAAAATTTAAGTTTGCCTGGCCATAAGTTCCCAATGTTAACTTTGGCCAAAATCGAAAAAAACGGATTTGACTCTTTCGACCCAAATTCGACGGAAATGTCTTCGGGAGGCTCCCATTAGATAGTATCAACGCACACGAGACCAAAAACTCAATTTTACAAAATTTAATCCCCCCCCCCCCCCCCCCTAAGACCGCAATGTTGAATTTGGCCAAAGTCGGATACAATTAATTTCAATTTTTCGACCCAGATTCGACGGAAATGTCTTCTGGGGGCCCCTATTGGATAGTATCAACGCACACGGGACCAAAAACTCAATTTTACCAAATTTAATTCCCACCCCCCCCCCCCTTCCTAAGACCTCAATGTTGAATTTGGTCAAAGTCGGATACAATTAATTTCAATTTTTCGACCCAAATTCGACGGAAATGTCTTCTGGGGGCTCCCATTAGATAGTATCAACGCACACGAGACCAAAAACTCAATTTTACAATATTTAATCCCCCCCCCCCCCTGAGACCGCAATGTTGAATTTGGCCAAAGTCGGATACAATTAATTTCAATTTTTCGACCCAGATTCGACGGAAATGTCTTCTGGGGGGTCCTATTGGATAGTATCAACGCACACGAGACCAAAAACTCAATTTTACAAAATTTAATCCCCCCCCCCCCCTAACACCGCAATGTTGAATTTGGCCAAAGTCGGATACAATTAATTTCAATTTTTCGACTCAGAGTCAACGGAAATGTCTTCTGGGGGGTCCTATTGGATAGTATCAACGCACACGGGACCAAAAATTCAATTTTGAAAAATTTAAGTTTGCCTCCCCATAAGTTTCCAATGTTAAATTTGGGCAAAATCGAAAACAACGGATTTGACTCTTTCGACCCAGATTCGACGGAAATGTCTTCGGGGGACCCCTATTAGATAGTATCAACGCTCACGAGACCAAAAACTCAATTTTAAAAAATTTAAGTTTGCCTGGCCATAAGTTCCCAATGTTAACTTTGGCCAAAATCGAAAAAAACGGATTTGACTCTTTCGACCCAAATTCGACGGAAATGTCTTCGGGAGGCTCCTATTAGATAGTATCAACGCACACGAGACCAAAAACTCGATTTCACAAAATTTAGCCCCCCCCCCCCCCCCTAAGACCTCAATGTTGAATTTGGTCAAAGTCGAATACAATTAATTTCAATTTTTCGACCCAAATTCGACGGAAATGTCTTCTGGGGGCTCCCATTAGATAGTATCAACGCACACGAGACCAAAAACTCAATTTTAAAAAATTTAAGTTTGCCTCCCCATAAGTTCCCAATATTAAATTTGGGCAAAATCGAAAAAACGGATTTGACTCTTTCGACCCAAATTCGACGGAAATGTCTTCGGGAGGCTCCTATTAGATAGTATCAACGCACACGAGACCAAAAACTCAATTTTACAAAATTTAATCCCCCCCCCCCCCCCCTAAGACCACAATGTTGAATTTGGCCAAAGTCGGATACAATTAATTTCAATTTTTCGACCCAGATTCGACGGAAATGTCTTCTGGGGGGTCCTATTGGATAGTATCAACGCACACGGGACCAAAAATTCAATTTTAGAAAATTTAAGTTTGCCTGGGCATAAGTTCCCAATGTTAACTTTGGCCAAAATCGAAAAAAACGGATTTGACTCTTTCGACCCAAATTCGACGGAAATGTCTTCGGGAGGCTCCTATTAGATAGTATCAACGCACACGAGACCAAAAACTCAATTTTACAAAATTTAATCCCCCCCCCCCCCCCTAAGACCACAATGTTGAATTTGGCCAAAGTCGGATACAATTAATTTCAATTTTTCGACCCAGATTCGACGGAAATGTCTTCTGGGGGGTCCTATTGGATAGTATCAACGCACACGGGACCAAAAATTCAATTTTAGAAAATTTAAGTTTGCCTGGCCATAAGTTCCCAATGTTAACTTTGGCCAAAATCGAAAAAAAACGGATTTGACTCTTTCGACCCAAATTCGACGGAAATGTCTTCGGGAGGCTCCTATTAGATAGTATCAACGCACACGAGACCAAAAACTCAATTTTACAAAATTTAATCCCCCCCCCCCCCGCCCCCCCTAAGACCGCAATGTTGAATTTGGCCAAAGTCGGATACAATTAATTTCAATTTTTCGACCCAGAAATGTCTTCTGGGGGGTCCTATTGGATAGTATCAACGCACACGGGACCAAAAATTCCATTTTGACAAATTTAAGTTTGCCTCCCCATAAGTTCCCAATGTTAAATTTGGGCAAAATCGAAAAAAACGGATTTGACTCTTTCGACCCAAATTCGACGGAAATGTCTTCGGGAGGCTCCTATTAGATAGTATCAACGCACACGAGACCAAAAACTCAATTTTACAAAATTTACGCCACCCCCCCCCCCCCCCCCCCCGCCCTTCCTAAGACCTCAATGTTGAATTTGGTCAAAGTCGGATACAATTAATTTCAATTTTTCGACCCAAATTCGACGGAAATGTCTTCTGGGGGCTCCCATTAGATAGTATCAACGCACACGAGACCAAAAACTCAATTTTAAAAAATTTACGTTTTCCTCCCCATAAGTTCCCAATGTTAAATTTGGCCATAATCGGAAAAAACGGATTTGACTCTTTCGACCCAAATTCGACGGAAATGTCTTCGGGAGGCTCCTATTACATAGTATCAACGCACACGAGACCAAAAACTCAATTTTAGAAAATTTAAGTTTGCCTGGCCATAAGTTCCCAATGTTAACTTTGGCCAAAATCGAAAAAAACGGATTTGACTCTTTCGACCCAAATTCGACGGAAATGTCTTCGGGAGGCTCCCATTAGATAGTATCAACGCACACGAGACCAAAAACTCAATTTTACAAAATTTAATCCCCCCCCCCCCCCCTAAGACCGCAATGTTGAATTTGGCCAAAGTCGGATACAATTAATTTCAATTTTTCGACCCAGATTCGACGGAAATGTCTTCTGGGGGCCCCTATTGGATAGTATCAACGCACACGGGACCAAAAACTCAATTTTACCAAATTTAATTCCCACCCCCCCCCCCCCCCCCCTTCCTAAGACCTCAATGTTGAATTTGGTCAAAGTCGGATACAATTAATTTCAATTTTTCGACCCAAATTCGACGGAAATGTCTTCTGGGGGCTCCCATTAGATAGTATCAACGCACACGAGACCAAAAACTCAATTTTACAAAATTTAATCCCCCCCCCCCCTGAGACCGCAATGTTGAATTTGGCCAAAGTCGGATACAATTAATTTCAATTTTTCGACCCAGATTCGACGGAAATGTCTTCTGGGGGGTCCTATTGGATAGTATCAACGCACACGAGACCAAAAACTCAATTTTACAAAATTTAATCCCCCCCCCCCCCTAACACCGCAATGTTGAATTTGGCCAAAGTCGGATACAATTAATTTCAATTTTTCGACTCAGAGTCAACGGAAATGTCTTCTGGGGGGTCCTATTGGATAGTATCAACGCACACGGGACCAAAAATTCAATTTTGAAAAATTTAAGTTTGCCTCCCCATAAGTTTCCAATGTTAAATTTGGGCAAAATCGAAAACAACGGATTTGACTCTTTCGACCCAGATTCGACGGAAATGTCTTCGGGGGACCCCTATTAGATAGTATCAACGCACACGAGACCAAAAACTCAATTTTAAAAAATTTAAGTTTGCCTCCTGTTACGTCTTTACCTTCTCGCCAGTCCTGGAACAACAGAAAATGGGATAGTTACATAATAACAATTTATATTTAAATAACTATTATTGATTATTAACTAGATTGCTCATTAAAAATAAGTCGATGGTGAAATGCACATTTTATTTTGAAACACACGTATTGAGAAATACTCCACGTTCATTGCACTGCTGGCTCAGCATTCTCAGGGTGAAAACACCAGGTGAAACCTGAGCCCAGTGATAACACGCTGGACGTATAATGCTCGTACGCCGGTGGAATAAGAAATAAAATGAAAATAAAATAACGTACAAATAATCATACAAAACTAGGTGTAGATGCGCCGAAATTAAGATAATAATAAAACCTGATTATTCCTACAAATTATAATGAAAGTAACAAAGTACATAAACGATACCATTTATACGACATTTTATCTCAAAACATTGTCATCTACTGAAGAACAGCCGAGTTTGTTGTACTACTGGTTCAGTTTCCTCCAAGGCCACAGATGAAACCTGAGCGCGGTGATAAGGCGCTGGGCATATAATACTCCTACACCTGCGAAGTAGGAAATAGAAGCACTATGTAATAACATGAAAATTATTAAATCAAAATTAGTCGTGGATAAACCAAAAAACGCAATAACATAATAAAAATTGATGATTTTAGTTTCAAATAAAAGGAAAGTTCAAAAAGCATCTGAATGATAACATTCATTATGATATTTCGAAACTTTTACTTATCGACGAACACTCTGCGTTCATTGCACCGTTTGCTCAGCACTTTCGAAGGCATAGAACCCATACTAAAAGCTGAGTCCAGCAAAAATGCATCGGGCGTAAGGAATCAATTTTTGTATAAAAGGAAGAATATTTGTGAAATAAAGTTAGTTATACTTCATACTTAGTCCATCGTTTAATTACTCTCCCTTATCGTGGCGAACAAGCTCGCCCTAATCGTTCCCCTATCTTCTCACTTTCGAACACTTCTCTCGAAGCCGAGTGGACCAATCTCCGAAGACATCTTTCGATCAGCACATCTTATTACCTTGAGGGAAAAACTGGAATTCTTTCGCCCTTCTGAGAAGCCAAATTAAGGTTAGAAAAATATAGAAACAAATTTATTTTATTGAAAAGTCACTCCCGTGAGTCGATTGACTTACTAACGTAGCATCATAATTACTTCCGGTTAACTTAGGACGTAACAAATTGGTGGCAGCGGTGGGATTGCTACACCTTTTTAATAAAATATCCACGTTCAAAACTATTTTTCTTTTTCTTGTAATTTTTGTCGCGATTAAAAGTTCCAAAATATCTCAAAAATGGATGAAGAAGAATTGGCAACGCTCGCCGAGCAGTTAAAAATTAAACAAACCGAGTTAGAACAACGCGAGGCAGCCCTTGATAAACGAGGTAGAGATATTGCTGGCGTACAAAATAAAATCGACGCATTAGTTAATATTGAAAGGGAAATAACTGAGAGAGAAGCAAGAGTAAAGGATAAAGAGGAAAAAGCGGAACGGATGTTAGCCCGGGCAGGCCTAATTAACGAGAATCCTGACGATTTTAACGACACACAGGCTAATGAGTCTATTACGGAACAACTCAATTTGTTCCAAACAGAATTAGAAAGGCTCAGGACATTAACAGTAAACACACCCCCTCGCCAAACTCCACATATTACTATTACAATCAAAGATGCTCTCGCATATGTACCCATTTTCGATGGTACTAATATGGAAGTTGCTCAATTCATGCGGACGTGTAATCGAGCATGTACAATGTTACCCGATTCAGTAGTTCCCACTTTTCTCGAGCTAATCAGACAAAAATTCAAAGGTCGGGCGCGAACTGCTATCGAAAATTTGGAATATGAAGACATAAATACATTAGAAACACGGCTTCGCGAAGTTTTTGACCCTCTTACAACAGTCAGTCAATATAAAGCAGCATTAGAAAATATGTCTAAAGGCTCTCAAGAGCATATAATAGACTATATTAACCGCTCGCGCACTCTTTACGGCAACATTCTGCATTTAGATAAAAAAGAGAAAAAACGGCCTTTATCACCAAGCGAAAGGAAGAAAATTGAAGACGACGCTATCGTAGCTTTTCTCAACGGCATTCCTCCTCTCTTACGAACTGAATGTAAATTGTTTCCTCACAAAACTATCGAAGAAACTTACGCAAGTTCACTTGAGGTCTATAAAAATCACGTACGAGATTTAGAACGTTTCAAGTCTCACGTTCGCATTTTCCAAGTGACAGCAGATCCACTAGCCGAAATCAAACCTAGTTCAGATGAAAAACAAAGCGATATAGTTAAGGACAGTAAGCCTCAAAAGAAATGCTCTAATTGCGGGTATAAAAATCACACCGTCGAAACTTGTTATCGCAAACTGAACGCTGAAAAGAAGAAAGAAAAATCCGGAGAAAAACCTTCTTTCAATGCTGACACCTACTGTCATTTATGCAAAATAAAAGGTCATGACTTAACGTCTTGCCGTCGCTTTGAGTATTTAAATCAGAAACGCATTAATAGTCCAAAAAAACGTCAAGTCCCTGATGGAAACGAGCGACGGGTTCCAAGGGGAGAATGTCGAAGTAATCCCGTCCACGTCCACACAAGAGGACCTCCAAAATGCAGAATAGCCCATGTGTCATTAAAGCAGGAAAATACCCCAGCTATTACGTTGAGATCGCCGGATCTGAAAAGGACAGTAGTAATTATGTTGGATACAGGAGCGGAAGTGAATTTAATCAAACTATCGTGCATAAAATATCAAAACAAAATTTCCACAGACTCTAAACTAAGACTTCACGGTATAAGTGCAACAGGCGTAGATACGTTGGGTCACATAACCATTACAATACATGGCTACCCAAGCAAATTTCATGTCGTCTCAGACGACTTTCCTATCGCATACGCCGGAGTACTTGGTTCAGAATTCTTTACGGAAGACAAAGCTAAATTATGCTACGAGAATAAAACGTTTTCATTTAATAACACAAAAATTCCTTTCGACATACCCGATATTCAGGTTATTGCCCCTAGATCAGCTACTGCTCTGTTGGTCCGGGTATCAAATGAATCCATAGACTCTGGTTTCATTCCTGAAATTCAATTATCGAATAAAATAATTGCTGGTGGAAATCTGAACATAAACCACTATGGGAAAACTTTCATTCGAGTCATAAGTCATGAAAATGTACCAGTAAAAATTCCAGTGCCGTCGGTAACAATAAAGGAATGTCCTTGGACACCCGCCAATCAATTATCAAAACCAGATAGTTGTCTAAGCACTCAAATTGTTCGTTTAAAAATGTTGCAAGCTAATCAAGAAATAGAATCAGAGAAACCAATGAAACGGATTTTCTTAATTTCCTCACACGAAAAAACAGATGAAAGGGCACAACGAATAATCGAACAAGTACATTTTCACGATTTATCCATAGAAATGGGGTCTGCAATAAAACAGGTCATAAGAGAAAACCAAGATTTGTTCTACCTAAAAGGGGAAAAATTGGGTGCGACAGATAAAACCACCCACAGAATTATCACTACAGATAATGTACCTGTTTTCAAAAAACAGTACCGATTCCCCCCTGCTCACAAAGAACAAATTGCAAGACAGGTTAAAGAACTTGCAGAGAAAGAATTAATTAAACCGTCAGATTCCCCCTACAGCTCGCCAATATGGGTAGTACCGAAAAAGGCTAACTCACAAGGAGAAAAACAATGGAGAGTTGTCTGTGATTATAGGGAACTAAATGATAAAACGGTAGGTGACGCGTATCCTTTACCAAATATCGTTGAAATAATCGACCAACTTGGAGGCGCGCAATATTTTACTACTCTCGATCTAGCTAGTGGATTTCATCAGGTAAAAATTCATTACGACGACAGACACAAAACCGCATTCACTACCCCTCAGCAACATTATGAGTATCTGCGCAAGCCCTTCGGTCTCAAAAACGCACCTTCTACTTTTCGAAGGCTCATGGACAAAGTCCTAGTAGGTCTTCAAGGCATTGAAGTTTTTGTATACATGGACGACATAGTTATCTATTCGAAAACTATCGAGGAACACATTCAAAAATTTCAAAAAGTATGCGACAGATTGAGAGACGCGAAATTACAATTACAACCAGACAAATGCAATTTTCTACAATCGGAAATTGAATATCTAGGGCACGTTATTTCTAACAAAGGCGTGCGTCCGAAACCAGATAAGGTGAAAGCGGTTGAGGAATTTCCCCAACCCAAAAATATAAAGAAAATTCGCGAATTTCTTGGCTTAGCTGGATATTATAGAAGATTCGTGGAAAATTTCGCAAAATTCACTAAACCTTTGACCTATTTATTGCAAAAAGATGTCAAATTTTTGTGAGGACCAGAACAGGAAGCTGGATTTAGTGCACTAAAAAAGGCCCTATGTACATCCCCAATACTTCAATATCCAGATTTTACAAAATCATTCATCGTCACAACTGATGCTAGCAATTATGGAATTGGAGGAATTTTAAGTCAAGGAGAAATAGGTAAAGATCTCCCTATTACTTATTGCTCAAGACTCTTAACTAAAGCCGAAAAGAACTATTCCACTATTGAGAAAGAAATGCTAGCTATCTTATATTCTGTAAACTATTTTCGGCCCTATATTTATGGACGAGAATTTTTACTGGTCACAGACCATAGGCCCTTAAAATGGGTACAAAACGTTAACTCCCCCAATTCCAGAATTGTACGTTGGCGACTAGATATGGAGGATTTTGACTACAAGGTAGTCTATAAACCTGGCCGCGTAAATTCTAATGCAGATGCCTTATCAAGAAACATCCCTGGCGCGGATGAAGATGTTCAATTTAATGAGGCCAACGTCGCCCACATTTATAGCCTCAACACCGGGATCACTGTAGAAAATGCGCAACTCAGTAAATCCGTTTTTCCAATGACCACTAGAGCACGTTGCGAAAATCCCAAACGTCGAAGGGTGGACAGTGACCAACACTCTTCCTCTGATAGTTCCCCAGAAATTCTGCAAAAACGGAAAATAATGAAACCAACAGACAATCAAAACCGGGGAATTATCACACCTATTCCCCCAGTAGATCACCAAAAACCAAATCCTGGTCCTTCTACCAGGAGTATTTCCGAAGGCAGTGACATTGAAATTGAGCCTGACAATGCAGTAGACAATACGGGCATAACCTCAGACGAAACTGAAGACAGTTCAGACAGTGAAGCTGACCTCGTCTCTCATCCTAAACGCCCTCCAAACTCCCGAATCATTAATCAAGATGTCCTAGAATGTAGAGACACTTTATCAATGATGAAAAATGACATAGTAATCATGATAAGTTTGAATGGAGAATCTTGCGATAAAGGAGCCGAGGAGATATTGAATCAAATGGAAGTTCCAATCGATTCACTTACAGGGTTAAGAGCCCATCGAATTACTTACAAAAACAAAAATTGTTATATAATACCTGTCAAATATCGAAAGTCCGACATACTAGAAATCGCTGATATAGAAGAATCAATAGCTTCTCTGGCCAATATTGTCAGTGATACCAACGTTGCTTCATTCTCGATTGCTAGAACGAATCGAATTGATGACGTCAGTTGGGATCAAATAGAACAACTATTAATAAATACATTTGAACAGTTACATACTAAAATTACAATTTGTAGTTACGACGTAAGAATTCCTGAACCCTTTGAGTATGAGAGTCTTATCAAGGAAAATCACCGGGCGGCCACAAATGGTCATAAAGGCGTTACAAAAACCTTCAATAGATTAAGGCAAAATTACTACTGGCAAGGTATGAAAAAAGATGTTACTAAACACATACAAAATTGCCATAATTGTCAATTGAAAAAACTAGTTCGAGTGAAAACGCGCCAACCGATGACGATCACTGATACACCTCAAAATGCGTTTGATAAGATTGGCATGGATGTCTTGGGGCCATTTCCAATTACCACTAGAGGGAATCATTATGTCCTAACCATCCAAGATCTGTTAACAAAATACTCTTTGGCAATCCCATTAACTGTACAAACGTCAACTAAAATTTCGGAAGCTTTGGTTAAAAATTTGATTTGCGTTTTCGGAGCACCAAAAGCCTTGTTAACAGATCGGGGAACGCCATTTATGGCAGAAGTATTCAAGAAGGTGGCTAAGAAATTTCAAATTGAATGCTTCAGATCTACCCCATATCATCCACAAACGAATGGGTCAGTAGAACGTTCACATCACGTTTTCACTGAATACATCAAGCAGTATGTTAATAGAAATACACAATGGGACGATTTATGTGAACTTGCCTCATTTTCCTATAACACTAGAGTCCATGAAGGAACCGGGTTCACACCACATCAATTGGTATTTGGACGTTTAGCAAGGTTCCCATCCAGTGATATCCCTCGGGATATTTCTGACAAAACATACGGAGAATATTTAGTAAACTTATATGAAAGAATTAGAACAATTCATCATCAAGCTAGAGTTAACCTAATGCACGCTAAAGAGCGCTCCAAACGATATTATGATAAGAAAAATAATACACGAAACTTCAAGGAGGGAGACAAGGTGTTCCTCTTGAATATACTAAGAACTAAAAATACTAAATTAGCAGACCAATATATCGGGCCTTTTACCATCCTTGAAGTCATTAATGATAACCTAATATTAGACTACAAAGGCGGTCGTAAGACCGTACATGCCAATCAGGTCAAAATCAGTAAAATGGATAAATAACGACCTAAATAGTATATACTTAGTAACTAATAAGGTGGAACCTCTATGTTGTAGATGTTCGCCATCCTATTGCTAGTACTGCCTCCGGCATTTGGATTGATCGGGTATGACTGTGGTGGCCCAACCTTGAAAACAACTACGTTTTCGATGACTCAAGTTGCTCCTTGCGAGATCGAAGACAATAATCCGAAGCATTCTGAAACACAGATTCAGTTAGTCCAACTAATCACTCATAAAGATCTTGAAGTTATACAATGTAGGGTGGAAATAGATAGATCGATTCATTACTGCGGTATGCACAGCCATTCATCGATCGTTCAAAACGGAAGGCAAGAGTATGTCCTAGAATTAGATGAATATAATTGTAAACGCCTACATGATTCAAACAGCATTACTCTAAATAATATGGCAATCATTGATCAATTAAAACCTAATGTTACGACCACACGGAGCGTGAAGATAGCCGGGAAAGTAACCATGGACGGAACATGCACAGGGGCTGATTACAGCGACGCCTATGGAACATGGGAGAATTTTGTCGTCACCGCCATTGTTCGAGTAACGTATCTAAGATATCATGCCCAGGTGGATCTGAAAACGGATCGCATATCATTAAAATCTGGAGGAGAATGCGACTTTCAAAAACAATCTTGTGCTGACAATGGATACTATACCTTTTGGAAAACCATGGCCGTAGATTCCTGCAGATTCGATGAATACGCCAAACTATATACGGGAGTGGCGATCAGGTTCATGGCAACGAACTACAGCAGCGAGATATACTCTGTTTCTACTCCAGACATAACCTTCAGCCTCAACATCGTTAGAGAAGCTCATATCTGTGGGTACACCATGAAGCAGACTGAAGTCCCCAAACTATACATCATAGACACTCCAAGGTCAATAGAACCCCCGGTAAAAGGCAGCATAAACACCAACGAACTCGATCTCATCACCTATATAAATTCAAAGTTCGTATATGTAGAAAAACACATAAGGGGTCAGTTAAAAACGTTGTACAAAAATACACTAAGACACCGCTGTGAGCTGGAAAGAAAAATATTACTCAACACTCTAAGTTTAGCTACAATTGCCCCAGATGAATTTGCTTTCAAGCTGATGGGAGGACCTGGTTATCACGCTATTGTTGCTGGTGAACTTGTTCACCTACTAAAGTGCACCCCAGTGCGGGTCGCATTTGCCAAAGCAAATAATATGGAATGCTATCAAGAAGCTCCAGTTGACTACAATAACCAGACATACTTTCTTACCAGAAAATCTAAAATATTAATGAAACACAGTACATCGTTCTACTGCGACCCACTATTGCCTGTCGCATATCAAATCGACAACTATTGGTATTACCTCAATCCTAGACCAGCAATCGGCCCATCACCAAACATGTTGAAACCTAACATAACCTCAACTTGGGAATATAGGACACCCGAGCACCTTGGAATAGCCGGCATCTATAACAGCGAAGAGTTGGAAAGGTTACGTAGTAGAATAATGTCTAATATAGAAAAGGATGCAATATTGAATAATTTCGCTCACCTGGCATCCGGAAATTCGGTACCACATCCACAGCTTACGTTGCAGAACATTTTAGACGAGAACACTATGCAGAACATCATTAAACGCACCATCGAAAACACTTGGAAACACTTGATTGATTTTGGCTCAGTAAGCGCTGGAATATTGGCAATATTCATAGTCCTGAAAATTATAAAAACAATACTTGAGACCATCATTAACGGATATGCACTACACACTATCTATGGATGGAGTTTAAAATTATTGGGGGCAATATTCAGTTCCCTAACTACACTCCTATTACACTTACATCGCACTGAAAGATCCTTATTCACCACCGATATCGAAGCTCAAACGAATGCTGTTCAGATCGAACTCGAAGATGGACCCAACTTCAACAGGAAGAAAAGCGTTAGACTCGAAGGTGTGGACTATGCACTTTTGAAAAAGCTTCAAGAGACACGTAGGTCTGAATAACCACCGTATCTCTGTCTAACCCCCCTGCTGTTACGTCTTTCCTTCTCGCCAGTCCTGGAACAACAGAAAATGGGATAGTTACATAATAACAATTTATATTTAAATAACTATTATTGATTATTAACTAGATTGCTCATTAAAAATAAGTTGATCCTGAAATGCACATTTTATTTTGAAACACACGTATTGAGAAATACTCCACGTTCATTGCACTGCTGGCTCAGCATTCTCAGGGTGAAAACACCAGGTGAAACCTGAGCCCAGTGATAACACGCTGGACGTATAATGCTCGTACGCCGGTGGAATAAGAAATAAAATGAAAATAAAATAACGCGCAAATAATCATACAAAACTAGGTGTAGATGCGCCGAAATTAAGATAATAATAAAACCTGATTATTCCTACAAATTATAATGAAAGTAACAAAGTACATAAACGATACCATTTATACGACATTTTATCTCAAAACATTGTCATCTACTGAAGAACAGCCGAGTTTGTTGTACTACTGGTTCAGTTTCCTCCAAGGCCACATATGAAACCTGAGCGCGGTGATAAGGCGCTGGGCATATAATACTCCTACACCTGCGAAGTAGGAAATAGAAGCACTATGTAATAACATGAAAATTATTAAATCAAAATTAGTCGTGGATAAACCAAAAAACGCAATAACATAATAAAAATTGATGATTTTCGTTTCAAATAAAAGGAAAGTTCAAAAAGCATCTGAATGATAACATTCATTATGATATTTCGAAACTTTCACTTATCGACGAACACTCTGCGTTCATTGCACCGTTTGCTCAGCACTTTCGAAGGCATAGAACCCATACTAAAAGCTGAGTACAGCAAAAATGCATCGGGCGTATGGAATCAATTTTTGTATAAAAGGAAGAATATTTGTGAAATAAAGTTAGTTATACTTCATACTTAGTCCATCGTTTAATTACTCTCCCTTATCGTGGCGGACAAGCTCGCCCTAATCGTTCCCCTATCTTCTCACTTTCGAACACTTCTCTCGAAGCCGAGTGGACCAATCTCCGAAGACATCTTTCGATCAGCGCATCTTATTACCTTGAGGGAAAAACTGGAATTCTTTCGCCCTTCTCAGAAACCAAATTAAGGTTAGAAAAATATATAAACAAATTTATTTTATTGAAAAGTTACTCCCGTGAGTCGATTGACTTACTAACGTAGCATCATAATTACTTCCGGCTAACTTAGGACGTAACACTCCCCATAAGCGCCCAATGTTAAATTTGGTCAATATCGAAAAAAAAATAATTTGACTTTTTCGACCGAAAATCGATGAGAGTGTCTTCTAGGGGGCCCAATTCGATAACAGCAAAACAGCGCACGAGGTCAACCATTCGATTTTGAAAAAATTAAGTTTGGCTCCCCATAAGAGCCCAATGTTAAATTTGGCCAAAATGGAAAAAAAATAATTTTCCTTTTTGGACCCAAAATCGACGGGGTTGCCTTCTAGGGCTCCCAATTGGATAGTATGAAGGTGCACGGAACCCAAAATTCGATTTAAAGAAATTTAAATTTGCGTCCCCATAAGAGCCCAATGTTAAATTTGGCCAAAATCGAAAAGAATTAATTTGACTTTTTCGAAACAAAATCGACGGGAGTGGCTTCTAGGGGTCCCAATAGGATCGTATGAAGGCGCACGGGGCCAAAAATTCGATTTTGAAAAATTTAAGTTTGCCTCCCCATAAGAGCCCAATGTTAAATTTGGCGAAAATCGAAAAAAAATAATTTTCCTTTTTCGAAACAAAATCGACGGGCGTGGCTTTCTAGGGGTCCCAATTCTATAGTATGAAGGCGCACTGGGCCAAAAATTCGATTTCAAAAATTTTAAGTTTGCCTCCTCATAAGAACCCAATGTTAAATTTGGCCAAAATCGAAAAGAATTAATTTGGCTTTGTCGACCCAAAATCGACGGGTGTGTCTTCTCAGGGTCCCCATTGAATAGTACAAACGCGCACGGTGCCAAAAATTCGATGTTAAGAAATTTAAATTTTGGTCCCCTAAGAGCCCAATGTTAAATTTGGCCAAAATCGAAAAAAATTGATTTGCCTTTTTCGACCCAAAATCGACGGGAGTGTCTTCTACGGGCCCCAATTGGATAGTATGAAGGCGCACGGGGCCAAAAATTCGATGTTAAAAAATTTAAATTTGCGTCCCCATAAGAGCCCAATGTTAAATTTGCCCAAAATCCAAAAAAATTAATTTCATTTTTTCGACCCAAAATCGACGGGAGTGTCTGCTAGAGCGCCCAATTGGATAGTACAAACGCGCGCGCCGCCAAAAATTCGATTTTATGAAATTTAAATTTGCGTCCCCATAAGAGCCCAATGTTAAATTTGGCCAAAATCGAAAAAAATTAATATAACTTTTCTCGACCCAAAATCGACGGGAGTGTCGTTCAGGGGTCCCGATTGGATAGTATAACGGCGCACGGGGCCAACAATCCGATTTTAAAAAATTCAAATTTGCCTCCCCATAAGAGCCCAATGTTAAATTTGCCCGAAATCCACGAAAATTAATTTCACTTTTTCGACCCAAAATCGACGGGAGTGTTTTCTAGCGCTCCCAATTGGATAGTATAACAGCGCACGGGGTCAAACATTCGATTTTGAAAAAATTAAGTGTGCCTCCCCATAAGAGCCCAATGTTAAATTTGGTCAATATCGAAAAAAAAATAATTTGACTTTTTCGACCGAAAATCGATGAGAGTGTCTTCTAGGGGGCCCAATTCGATAACAGCATAGCAGCGCACGAGGTCAAACATTCGATTTTGAAAAAATTAAGTTTCGCTCCCCATAAGAGCCGAATGTTAAACTTGGCCAAAATGGAAAAAAAATAATTTCACTTTTTCGACCCAAAATCTACGGGAGCGTCTTCTAGGGGTCCCAATAGGATCGTAGGAAGGCGCACGGGGCCAAAAATTCGATTTTGAAAAATTTAAGTTTGCCTCCCCATAAGAGCCCAATGTTAAATTTGGCCAAAATGGAAAAAAAATAATTTTCCTTTTTGGACCTAAAATCTACGGGAGTGCCTTCTAGGGGTCCCAATTGGATAGTATGAAGGCGCACGGAACCCAAAATTCGATTTAAAGAAATTTAAATTTGCGTCCCCATAAGAGCCCAATGTTAAATTTGGCCAAAATGGAAAAAAAAATAATTTTCCTTTTTGGACCCAAAATCGACGGGGGTGCCTTCTAGGGGTCCCAATTGGATCGTATGGAGGCGCACCGGGCCAAAAATTCGATTTTGAAAAATTTAAGTTTGCCTCCCCATAAGAGCCCAATGATAAATTTGGCCAAAATGGAAAAAAAATAGGTTTCCTTTTTCGACCCAAAATTGGCGGGAGTGTCTGCTGGGTGTCACACTTGCATAGTATAAAGGCGCACGGGGCCAAAAATTCGATTATCAAAAATTTAAGTTTCCCTCCCCATGAGAGCCCAATGTTAAATTTGGCCAAAATCGAAAAGAATTAATTTGACTGTTTCGAAACAAAATCGAGGAGAGTGGCTTTTAGGGGTCCCAATTCTATAGTATGAAGGCGCACCGGGCCAAAAATTCGATTTCAAAAATTTTAAGTTTGCCTCCTCATAAGAACCCAATGTTAAATTTGGTCAAAATCAACAACAATTAATTTCACTTTTTCGACCCAAAATCGACGGGAGTGTTTTCTAGCGGTCCCAATTGGATAGTATAACAGCGCACGGGGTCAAACATTCGATTTTGAAAAAATTAAGTGTGCCTCCCCATAAGCGCCGAATGTTAAATTTGGTCAATATCGAAAAAAAAATAATTTGACTTTTTCGACCGAAAATCGATGAGAGTGTCTTCTAGAGGGCCCAATTCGATAACAGCATAACAGCGCACGAGGTCAACCATTCGATTTTGAAAAAATTAAGTTTGGCTCCCCATAAGAGCCCAATGTTAAATTTGGCCAAAATGGAAAAAAAATAATTTTCCTTTTTGGACCCAAAATCGACAGGGGTGCCTTCTAGGACTCCCAATTGGATAGTATGAAGGTGCACGGAACCCAAAATTCGATTTAAAGAAATTTAAATTTGCGTCCCCATAAGAGCCCAATGTTAAACTTGGCCAAAATGGAAAAAAAATAATTTCAGTTTTTCGACCCAAAATCGACGGGAGCGTCTACTAGGGGTCCCAATAGGATCGTATGAAGGCGCACGGGGCCAAAAATTCGATTTTGAAAAATTTAAGTTTGCCTCCCCCTAAGAGCCCAATGTTAAATTTGGCCAAAATGGAAAAAAATTAATTTTCCTTTTTGGACCCAAAATCGACGGGGGTGCCTTCTAGGGGTCCCAATTGGATAGTATGAAGGCGCACGGAACCCAAAATTCGATTTAAAGAAATTTAAATTTGCGTCCCCATAAGAGCCCAATGTTAAATTTGGCCAAAATCGAAAAGAATTAATTTGAATTTTTCGAAACAAAATCGACGGGAGTGGCTTCTAGGGGTCCCAATTCTATAGTATGAAGGCGCACGGGGCCAAAAATTCGATTTCAAACATTTCAAGTTTGCCTCCTCATAAGAACCCAATGTTAAATTGGGCCAAAATTCAAAAAAATTAAATTGCCTTTTTCGACCCAAAATCGACGGGAGTGTCTTCTAGGGGTCCCAATAGGATCGTATGAAGGCGCACGGGGCCAAAAATTCGATTTTGAAAAATTTAAGTTTGCCTCCCCATAAGAGCCCAATGTTAAATTTGGCGAAAATCGAAAAAAAATAATTTTCCTTTTTCGAAACAAAATCGACGGGCGTGGCTTTCTAGGGGTCCCAATTCTATAGTATGAAGGCGCACTGGGCCAAAAATTCGATTTCAAAAATTTTAAGTTTGCCTCCTCATAAGAACCCAATGTTAAATTTGGCCAAAATCGAAAAGAATTAATTTGGCTTTGTCGACCCAAAATCGACGGGTGTGTCTTCTCAGGGTCCCCATTGGATAGTACAAACGCGCACGGTGCCAAAAATTCGATGTTAAGAAATTTAAATTTTGGTCCCCTAAGAGCCCAATGTTAAATTTGGCCAAAATCGAAAAAAATTGATTTGCCTTTTTCGACCCAAAATCGACGGGAGTGTCTTCTAGGGGCCCCAATTGGATAGTATGAAGGCGCACGGGGCCAAAAATTCGATGTTAAAAAATTTAAATTTGCGTCCCCATAAGAGCCCAATGTTAAATTTGCCCAAAATCCAAAAAAATTAATTTCATTTTTTCGACCCAAAATCGACGGGAGTGTCTGCTAGAGCGCCCAATTGGATAGTACAAACGCGCGCGCCGCCAAAAATTCGATTTTATGAAATTTAAATTTGCGTCCCCATAAGAGCCCAATGTTAAATTTGGCCAAAATCGAAAAAAATTAATATAACTTTTTTCGACCCAAAATCGACGGGAGTGTCGTTCAGGGGTCCCGATTGGATAGTATAACGGCGCACGGGGCCAACAATCCGATTTTAAAAAATTCAAATTTGCCTCCCCATAAGAGCCCAATGTTAAATTTGCCCGAAATCCACGAAAATTAATTTCACTTTTTCGACCCAAAATCGACGGGAGTGTTTTCTAGCGCTCCCAATTGGATAGTATAACAGCGCACGGGGTCAAACATTCGATTTTGAAAAAATTAAGTGTGCCTCCCCATAAGAGCCCAATGTTAAATTTGGTCAATATCGAAAAAAAAATAATTTGACTTTTTCGACCGAAAATCGATGAGAGTGTCTTCTAGGGGGCCCAATTCGATAACAGCATAGCAGCGCACGAGGTCAAACATTCGATTTTGAAAAAATTAAGTTTCGCTCCCCATAAGAGCCGAATGTTAAACTTGGCCAAAATGGAAAAAAAATAATTTCACTTTTTCGACCCAAAATCTACGGGAGCGTCTTCTAGGGGTCCCAATAGGATCGTAGGAAGGCGCACGGGGCCAAAAATTCGATTTTGAAAAATTTAAGTTTGCCTCCCCATAAGAGCCCAATGTTAAATTTGGCCAAAATGGACAAAAAATAATTTTCCTTTTTGGACCTAAAATCGACGGGAGTGCCTTCTAGGGGTCCCAATTGGATAGTATGAAGGCGCACGGAACCCAAAATTCGATTTAAAGAAATTTAAATTTGCGTCCCCATAAGAGCCCAATGTTAAATTTGGCCAAAATGGAAAAAAAAATAATTTTCCTTTTTGGACCCAAAATCGACGGGGGTGCCTTCTAGGGGTCCCAATTGGATCGTATGGAGGCGCACCGGGCCAAAAATTCGATTTTGAAAAATTTAAGTTTGCCTCCCCATAAGAGCCCAATGATAAATTTGGCCAAAATGGAAAAAAAATAATTTTCCTTTTTCGACCCAAAATTGACGGGAGCGTCTGCTGGGTGTCACACTTGCATAGTATAAAGGCGCACCGGGCCAAAAATTCGATTGTCAAAAATTTAAGTTTCCCTCCCCATGAGAGCCCAATGTTAAATTTGGCCAAAATCGAAAAGAATTAATTTGACTGTTTCGAAACAAAATCGACGGGAGTGGCTTTTAGGGGTCCCAATTCTATAGTATGAAGGCGCACGGGGCCAAAAATTCGATTTCAAAAATGTCAAGTTTGCCTCCTCATAAGAACCCAATGTTAAATTTGGCCAGAATCGAAAAAAATTAATTTGCCTTTTTCGACCCAAAATCGACGGGAGTTTTTCTAGCGGTCCCAATTGGATAGTATAACAGCGCACGGGGTCAAACATTCGATTTTGAAAAAATTAAGTGTGTCCCCCATAAGAGCCCAATGTTAAATTTGGTCAATATCGAAAAAAAAATAATTTGACTTTTTCGACCGAAAATCGATGAGAGTGTCTTCTAGAGGGCCCAATTCGATAACAGCATAACAGCGCACGAGGTCAAACATTCGATTTTGAAAAAAATAAGTTTGGCTCCCCATAAGAGCCCAATGTTAAATTTGGCCAAAATCGAAAAGAATTAATTTGCCTTTTTGGACCCAAAATCGACGGGGGTGCCTTCTAGGGGTCCCAATTGGATAGTATGAAGGCGCACGGAACCCAAAATTCGATTTAAAGAAATTTAAATTTGCGTCCCCATAAGAGCCCAATGTTAAATTTGGCCAAAATGGAAAAAAAATAATTTTCCTTTTTGGACCCAAAATCGACGGGGGTGCCTTCTAGGGGTCCCAATTGGATCGTATGGAGGCGCACCGGGCCAAAAATTCGATTTTGAAAAATTTAAGTTTGCCTCCCCATAAGAGCCCAATGATAAATTTGGCCAAAATGGAAAAAAAATAGGTTTCCTCTTTCGACCCAAAATTGGCGGGAGTGTCTGCTGGGTGTCACACTTGCATAGTATAAAGGCGCACGGGGCCAAAAATTCGATTGTCAAAAATTTAAGTTTCCCTTCCCATGAGAGCCCAATGTTAAATTTGGCCAAAATCGAAAAGAATTAATTTGACTGTTTCCAAACAAAATCGACGGGAGTGGCTTTTAGGGGTCCCAATTCTATAGTATGAAGGCGCACGGGGCCAAAAATTAGATTTCAAAAATGTCAAGTTTGCCTCCTCATAAGAACCCAATGTTAAATTTGGCCAGAATCGAAAAAAATTAATTTGCCTTTTTCGACCCAAAATCGACGGGAGTTTTTCTAGCGGTCCCAATTGGATAGTATAACAGCGCACGGGGTCAAACTTTCGATTTTGAAAAAATTAAGTGTGTCCCCCATAAGAGCCCAATGTTAAATTTGGTCAATATCGAAAAAAAAATAATTTGACTTTTTCGACCGAAAATCGATGAGAGTGTCTTCTAGAGGGCCCAATTCGATAACAGCATAACAGCGCACGAGGTCAAACATTCGATTTTGAAAAAAATAAGTTTGGCTCCCCATAAGAGCCCAATGTTAAATTTGGCCAAAATCGAAAAGAATTAATTTGCCTTTTTCGACCCAAAATCGACGGGAGCGTCTTCTAGGGGTCCCAATAGGATCGTATGGAGGCGCACCGGGCCAAAAATTCGATTTTGAAAAATTTAAGTTTGCCTCCCCATAAGAGCTCAATGTTAAATTTGGCCAAAATGGAAAAAAAATAATTTTCCTTTTTCGAACGAAAATCGACGGGAGTGTCTTCTGGGGGTCCCACTTGGATAGTATAAAGGCGCACGGGGCCAAAAATTCGATATTGAAAAATTTAAGTTTGCCTCCCCATAAGAGCCCAATGTTAAATTTGGCGAAAATAGCAAAAAATGATTTTCCTTTTTGGACCCAAAATCGACG
Source organism: Asobara japonica (assembly GCA_026005395.1). NCBI lineage: Eukaryota > Metazoa > Arthropoda > Insecta > Hymenoptera > Braconidae > Asobara > Asobara japonica. The sequence goes on along the minus strand of BQMI01000044.1, from coordinate 80,137 downwards.
GGTATGCCCTCTAGGGGTCCCAATTGGATAGTATGAAGGCGCACGGAACCCAAAATTCGATTTAAAGAAATTTAAATTTGCGTCCCCATAAGAGCCCAATGTTAAATTTGGCCAAAATCGAAAAGAATTAATTTGACTTTTTCGACCCAAAATTGACGGGAGTGTCTGCTGGGTGTCACACTTGCATAGTATAAAGGCGCACGGGGGCCAAAAATTCGATTGTCAAAAATTTAAGTTTCCCTCCCCATGAGAGCCCAATGTTAAATTTGGCCAAAATCGAAAAGAATTAATTTGACTTTTTCGACCCAAAATCGAGGAGAGTGGCTTTTAGGGGTCCCAATTCTATAGTATGAAGGCGCACCGGGCCAAAAATTCGATTTCAAAAATTTTAAGTTTGCCTCCTCATAAGAACCCAATGTTAAATTTGGTCAAAATCAACAACAATTAATTTCACTTTTTCGACCCAAAATCGACGGGAGTGTTTTCTAGCGGTCCCAATTGGATAGTATAACAGCGCACGGGGTCAAACATTCGATTTTGAAAAAATTAAGTGTGCCTCCCCATAAGCGCCCAATGTTAAAATTGGTCAATATCGAAAAAAAAATAATTTGACTTTTTCGACCGAAAATCGATGAGAGTGTCTTCTAGAGGGCCCAATTCGATAACAGCATAACAGCGCACGAGGTCAACCATTCGATTTTGAAAAAATTAAGTTTGGCTCCCCATAAGAGCCCAATGTTAAATTTGGCCAAAATGGAAAAAAAATAATTTTCCTTTTTGGACCCAAAATCGACGGGGGTGCCTTCTAGGGCTCCCAATTGGATAGTATGAAGGTGCACGGAACCCAAAATTCGATTTAAAGAAATTTAAATTTGCGTCCCCATAAGAGCCCAATGTTAAACTTGGCCAAAATGGAAAAAAAATAATTTCAGTTTTTCGACCCAAAATCGACGGGAGCGTCTACTAGGGGTCCCAATAGGATCGTATGAAGGCGCACGGGGCCAAAAATTCGATTTTGAAAAATTTAAGTTTGCCTCCCCCTAAGAGCCCAATGTTAAATTTGGCCAAAATGGAAAAAAATTAATTTTCCTTTTTGGACCCAAAATCGACGGGGGTGCCTTCTAGGGGTCCCAATTGGATAGTATGAAGGCGCACGGAACCCAAAATTCGATTTAAAGAAATTTAAATTTGCGTCCCCATAAGAGCCCAATGTTAAATTTGGCCAAAATCGAAAAGAATTAATTTTCCTTTTTGGACCCAAAATCGACGGGAGTGCCTTCTAGGGGTCCCCATTGGATAGTATGAAGGCGCACGGAACCCAAAATTCGATTTAAAGAAATTTAAATTTGCGTCCCCATAAGAGCCCAATGTTAAATTTGGCCAAAATGGAAAAAAAATAATTTTTCTTTTTGGACCCAAAATAGACGGGGGTGCCTTCTAGGGGTCCCAATTGGATCGTATGGAGGCGCACCGGGCCAAAAATTCGATTTTGAAAAATTTAAGTTTGCCTCCCCATAAGAGCCCAATGATAAATTTGGCCAAAATGGAAAAAAAATAATTTTCCTTTTTCGACCCAAAATTGACGGGAGTGTCTGCTGGGTGTCACACTTGCATAGTATAAAGGCGCACGGGGCCAAAAATTCGATTGTCAAAAATTTAAGTTTCCCTCCCCATGGGAGCCCAATGTTAAATTTGGCCAAAATCGAAAAAAATTAATTTGGCTTTTTCGACCCAAAATCGATGGGAGTGTTTTCTAGCGGTCCCAATTGGATAGTATAACAGCGCACGGGGTCAAACATTCGAGTTTGGAAAAATTAAGTGTGCCTCCCCATAAGAGCCCAATGTTAAATTTGGCCAAAATGGAAAAAAAATAATTTTCCTTTTTGGAACGAAAATCGACGGGAGTGTCTTCTGGGGGTCCCAATTGGATAGTATGAAGGTGCACGGAACCCAGAATTCGATTTAAAGAAATTTAAATTTGCGCCCCCATAAGAGCCCAATATTAAATTTGGCCAAAATCGAAAAGAATTAATTTGACTGTTTCGAAACAAAATCGACGGGAGTGGCTTTTAGGGGTCCCAATTCTATAGTATGAAGGCGCACGGGGCCAAAAATTCGATTTCAAAAATTTTAAGTTTGCCTCCTCATAAGAGCCCAATGATAAATTTGGCCAAAATGGAAAAAAAATAATTTTCCTTTTTCGACCCAAAATTGACGGGAGTGTCTGCTGGGTGTCACACTTGCATAGTATAAAGGCGACACGGGGCCAAAAATTCGATTGTCAAAAATTTAAGTTTCCCTCCCCATGAGAGCCCAATGTTAAATTTGGCCAAAATCGAAAAGAATTAATTTGACTGTTTCGAAACAAAATCGACGGGAGTGGCTTTTAGGGGTCCCAATTCTATAGTATGAAGGCGCACGGGGCCAAAAATTCGATTTCAAAAATTTTAAGTTTGCCTCCTCATAAGAACCCAATGTTAAATTTGGCCAAAATCGAAAAAAATTAATTTGGCTTTTTCGACCCAAAATCGACGGTTGTGTCTTCTCAGGGTCCCCATTGGATAGTACAAACGCGCACGGTGCCAAAAATTCGATGTTAAGAAATTTAAATTTTGGTCCCCTAAGAGCCCAATGTTAAATTTGGCCAAAATCGAAAAAAATTAATTTGCCTTTTTCGACCCAAAATCGACGGGAGTGTCTTCTAGGGGCCCCAATTGGATAGTATGAAGGCGCACGGGGCCAAAAATTCGATGTTAAAAAATTTAAATTTGCGTCCCCATAAGAGCCCAATGTTAAATTTGCCCAAAATCCAAAAAAATTAATTTCATTTTTTCGACCTAAAATCGACGGGAGTGTCTGCTAGAGCGCCCAATTGGATAGTACAAACGCGCACGCCGCCAAAAATTCGATTTTATGAAATTTAAATTTGCGTCCCTATAAGAGCCCAATGTTAAATTTGGCCAAAATCGAAAAAAATTAATATAACTTTTTTCGACCCAAAATCGACGGGAGTGTCGTTCAGGGGTCCCGACTGGATAGTATAACGGCGCACGGGGCCAACAATCCGATTTTAAAAAATTCAAATTTGCCTTCCCATAAGAGCCCAATGTTAAATTTGCCCGAAATCCACGAAAATTAATTTCACTTTTTCGACCCAAAATCGACGGGAGTGTTTTCTAGCGGTCCCAATTGGATAGTATAACAGCGCACGGGGTCAAACATTCGATTTTGAAAAAATTAAGTGTGCCTCCCCATAAGAGCCCAATGTTAAATTTGGTCAATATCGAAAAAAAAATAATTTGACTTTTTCGACCGAAAATCGATGAGAGTGTCTTCTAGGGGGCCCAATTCGATAACAGCATAACAGCGCACGAGGTCAAACATTCGATTTTGAGAAAATTAAGTTTGGCTCCCCATAAGAGCCCAATGATAAATTGGATAGTATAACAGCGCACGGGGTCAAACATTCGATTTTGAAAAAATTAAGTGTGCCTCCCCATAAGAGCCCAATGTTAAATTTGGTCAATATCGAAAAAAAAATAATTTGACTTTTTCGACCCAAAATCGATGAGAGTGTCTTCTAGAGGGCCCAATTCGATAACAGCATAACAGCGCACGAGGTCAAACATTCGATTTTGAAAAAATTAAGTTTGGCTCCCCATAAGAGGCCAATGTTTAATTTGGCCAAAATGGAAAAAAAATAATTTTCCTTTTTGGACCCAAAATCGACGGGGGTGCCTTCTAGGGGTCCCAATTGGATAGTATGAAGGTGCACGGAACCCAGAATTCGATTTAAAGAAATTTAAATTTGCGCCCCCATAAGAGCCCAATATTAAATTTGGCCAAAATCGAAAAGAATTAATTTGACTGTTTCGAAACAAAATCGACGGGAGTGGCTTTTAGGGGTCCCAATTCTATAGTATGAAGGCGCACGGGGCCAAAAATTCGATTTCAAAAATTTTAAGTTTGCCTCCTCATAAGAGCCCAATGATAAATTTGGCCAAAATGGAAAAAAAATAATTTTCCTTTTTCGACCCAAAATTGACGGGAGTGTCTGCTGGGTGTCACACTTGCATAGTATAAAGGCGCACGGGGCCAAAAATTCGATTGTCAAAAATTTAAGTTTCCCTCCCCATGAGAGCCCAATGTTAAATTTGGCCAAAATCGAAAAGAATTAATTTGACTGTTTCAAAACAAAATCGACGGGAGTGGCTTTTAGGGGTCCCAATTCTATAGTATGAAGGCGCACGGGGCCAAAAATTCGATTTCAAAAATTTTAAGTTTGCCTCCTCATAAGAACCCAATGTTAAATTTGGCCAAAATCGAAAAAAATTAATTTGCCTTTTTCGACCCAAAATCGACGGGAGTGTCTTCTAGGGGCCCCAATTGGATAGTATGAAGGCGCACGGGGCCAAAAATTCGATGTTAAAAAATTTAAATTTGCGTCCCCATAAGAGCCCAATGTTAAATTTGCCCAAAATCCAAAAAAATTAATTTCATTTTTTCGACCTAAAATCGACGGGAGTGTCTGCTAGAGCGCCCAATTGGATAGTACAAACGCGCACGCCGCCAAAAATTCGATTTTATGAAATTTAAATTTGCGTCCCTATAAGAGCCCAATGTTAAATTTGGCCAAAATCGAAAAAAATTAATATAACTTTTTTCGACCCAAAATCGACGGGAGTGTCGTTCAGGGGTCCCGATTGGATAGTATAACGGCGCACGGGGCCAACAATCCGATTTTAAAAAATTCAAATTTGCCTCCCCATAAGAGCCCAATGTTAAATTTGCCCGAAATCCACGAAAATTAATTTCACTTTTTCGACCCAAAATCGACGGGAGTGTTTTCTAGCGGTCCCAATTGGATAGTATAACAGCGCACGGGGTCAAACATTCGATTTTGAAAAAATTAAGTGTGCCTCCCCATAAGAGCCCAATGTTAAATTTGGTCAATATCGAAAAAAAAAATAATTTGACTTTTTCGACCGAAAATCGATGAGAGTGTCTTCTAGGGGGCCCAATTCGATAACAGCATAACAGCGCACGAGGTCAAACATTCGATTTTGAGAAAATTAAGTTTGGCTCCCCATAAGAGCCCAATGATAAATTGGATAGTATAACAGCGCACGGGGTCAAACATTCGATTTTGAAAAAATTAAGTGTGCCTCCCCATAAGAGCCCAATGTTAAATTTGGTCAATATCGAAAAAAAAATAATTTGACTTTTTCGACCGAAAATCGATGAGAGTGTCTTCTAGAGGGCCCAATTCGATAACAGCATAACAGCGCAGGAGGTCAAACATTCGATTTTGAAAAAATTAAGTTTGGCTCCCCATAAGAGGCCAATGTTTAATTTGGCCAAAATGGAAAAAAAATAATTTTCCTTTTTCGACCCAAAATCGACGGGAGTGTTTTCTAGCGGTCCCAATTGGATAGTATAACAGCGCACGGGGTCAAACATTCGATTTTGAAAAAATTAAGTGTGCCTCCCCATAAGAGCCCAATGTTAAATTTGGTCAATATCGAAAAAAAAATAATTTGACTTTTTCGACCGAAACTCGATGAGAGTGTCTTCTAGAGGGCCCAATTCGATAACAGCATAACAGCGCACGAGGTCAGACATTCGATTTTGAAAAAATTAAGTTTGGCTCCCCATAAGAGCCCAATGTTAAATTTGGCCAAAATGGAAAAAAAATAATTTTCCTTTTTGGACCCAAAATCGACGGGGGTGCCTTCTAGGGGTCCCAATTGGATAGTATGAAGGTGCACGGAACCCAAAATTCGATTTAAAGAAATTTAAATTTGCGTCCCCATAAGAGCCCAATGTTAAATTTGGCCAAAATCGAAAAGAATTAATTTGACTTTTTCGAATCAAAATCGCCGGGAGTGGCTTCTAGAGGCCCCAATTGGATTGTGTAAACGCAAACGCCGCCAAAAATTCGATTTCAAAAATTTCAAGTTTGCCTCCCCATAAGAGCTCAATGTTAAATTTGGCCAAAATGGAAAAAAAAACCATTTTCCTTTTTGGAACGAAAATCGACGGGAGTGTCTTCTGGGGGTCCCAATTGGATAGTATGAAGGTGCACGGAACCCAGAATTCGATTTAAAGAAATTTAAATTTGCGCCCCCATAAGAGCCCAATATTAAATTTGGCCAAAATCGAAAAGAATTAATTTGACTTTTTCGAAACAAAATCGACGGGAGTGGCTTTTAGGGGTCCCAATTCTATAGTATGAAGGCGCACGGGGCCAAAAATTCGATTTCAAAAATTTCAAGTTTGCCTCCTCATAAGAACCCAATGTTAAATTTGGCCAAAATCGAAAAAAGTTAATTTGGCTTTTTGGACCCAAAATCGACGGGGGTGCCTGCTCGGGGTCCCAATTGGATAGTATGAAGGCCCACGGAACCCAGAATTCGATTTAAAGAAATTTAAATTTGCGTCCCCATAAGAGCCCAATGTTAAATTTGGCGAAAATCGAAAAAAAATAATTTTCCTTTTTCGAAAGAAAATCGACGGAAGTGGCTTTCTAGGGGTCCCAGTTCTATAGTATGACGGCGCACGGGGCTAAAAATTCGATTTCAAAAATTTCAAGTTTGCCTCCTCATAAGAACCCAATGTTAAATTTGGCCCAAATCCAAAAAAATTAATTTCACTTTTTCGACCCAAAATCGACGGGAGTGTTTTATAGGGGTCCCAATTGGATAGTATAACAGCGCACGAGGTTAAACATTCGATTTTGAAAAAATTAAGTTTGTCTCCCCATAAGAGCCCAATGTTAAATTTGACCAAAATCGAAAAAAATTAATTTGACTTTTTCGACCCAAAATCGACGGGAGTGCCTTCTAGAGGCCCCAATTGGATTGTGTAAACGCAAACGCCGCCAAAAATTCGATTTCAAAAATTTCAAGTTTGCCTCCCCATAAGAGCCCAATGTTAAATTTCGCCAAAATCGAAAAAAATTAATTTGGCTTTTTGGACCCAAAATCGACGGGAGTGGCTTCTAGGGGTCCCAATTCTATAGTATGAAGGCGCACGGGGCCAAAAATTCAATTTCAAAAATTTCAAGTTTGCCTCCTCATAAGAACCCAATCTTAAATTTGGTCAAAATCAACAACAATTAATTTCACTTTTTCGACCCAAAATCGACGGGAGTGTTTTCTAGCGGTCCCAATTGGATAGTATAACAGCGCACGGGGTCAAACATTCGATTTTGAAAAAATTAAGTGTGCCTCCCCATAAGCGCCCAATGTTAAATTTGGTCAAAATCGAAAAAAAAATAATTTGACTTTTTCGACCGAAAATCGATGAGAGTGTCTTCTAGAGGGCCAATTCGATAACAGCATAACAGCGCACGAGGTCGAATATTCGATTTTGAAAAAATTAAGTTTGGCGCCCATAAGAGCCCAATGTTAAATTTGGCCAAAATGGAAAAAAAAATAATTTTCCTTTTTGGACCCAAAATCGACGGGGGTGCCTTCTAGGGCTCCCAATTGGATAGTATGAAGGTGCACGTAACCCAAAATTCGATTTAAAGAAATTTAAATTTGCGTCCCCATAAGAGCCCAATGTTAAATTTGGCCAAAATCGAAAAGAATTAATTTGACTTTTTCGAAACAAAATCGACGGGAGTGGCTTCTAGGGGTCCCAATAGGATCGTATGAAGGCGCACGGGGCCAAAAATTCGATTTTGAAAAATTTAAGTTTGCCTCCCCATAAGAGCCCAATGTTAAATTTGGCGAAAATCGAAAAAAAATAATTTTGATTTTTCGAAACAAAATCGACGGGAGTGGCTTTCTAGGGGTCCCAATTCTATAGTATGAAGGCGCACGGGGCCAAAAATTCGATTTCAAAAATTTCAAGTTTGCCTCCTCATAAGAACCCAATGTTAAATTTGGCCAAAATCGAAAAAAGTTAATTTGGCTTTTTGGACCCAAAATCGACGGGGGTGCCTGCTCGGGGTCCCAATTGGATAGTATGAAGGCCTACGGAACCCAGAATTCGATTTAAAGAAATTTAAATTTGCGTCCCCATAAGAGCCCAATGTTAAATTTGGCGAAAATCGAAAAAAAATAATTTTCCTTTTTCGAAAGAAAATCGACGGGAGTGGCTTTCTAGGGGTCCCAATTCTATAGTATGACGGCGCACGGGGCTAAAAATTCGATTTCAAACATTTCAAGTTTGCCTCCTCATAAGAACCCAATGTTAAATTTGGCCAAAATCCAAAAAAATTAATTTCACTTTTTCGACCCAAAATCGACGGGAGTGTTTTATAGGGGTCCCAATTGGATAGTATAACAGCGCACGAGGTTAAACATTCGATTTTGAAAAAATTAAGTTTGTCTCCCCATAAGAGCCCAATGTTAAATTTGACCAAAATCGAAAAAAATTAATTTGACTTTTTCGACCCAAAATCGACGGGAGTGCCTTCTAGAGGCCCCAATTGGATTGTGTAAACGCAAACGCCGCCAAAAATTCGATTTCAAAAATTTCAAGTTTGCCTCCCCATAAGAGCCCAATGTTAAATTTCGCCAAAATCGAAAAAAATTAATTTGGCTTTTTGGACCCAAAATCGACGGGGGTGCCTTCTAGGGGTTCCAATTGGATAGTATGAAGGCCCACGGAACCCAGAATTCGATTTAAAGAAATTTAAATTTGCGTCCCCATAAGAGCCCAATATTAAATTTGGCCAAAATCGAAAAGAATTAATTTGACTTTTTCGAAACAAAATCGACGGGAGTGGCTTCTAGGGGTCCCAATTCTATAGTATGAAGGCGCACGGGGCCAAAAATTCAATTTCAAAAATTTCAAGTTTGCCTCCTCATAAGAACCCAATCTTAAATTTGGTCAAAATCAACAACAATTAATTTCACTTTTTCGACCCAAAATCGACGGGAGTGTTTTCTAGCGGTCCCAATTGGATAGTATAACAGCGCACGGGGTCAAACATTCGATTTTGAAAAAATTAAGTGTGCCTCCCCATAAGCGCCCAATGTTAAATTTGGTCAAAATCGAAAAAAAAATAATTTGACTTTTTCGACCGAAAATCGATGAGAGTGTCTTCTAGAGGGCCCAATTCGATAACAGCATAACAGCGCACGAGGTCGAATATTCGATTTTGAAAAAATTAAGTTTGGCGCCCATAAGAGCCCAATGTTAAACTTGGCCAAAATCGAAAAAAATTAATTTGCCTTTTTCGACCCAAAATCGACGGGAGCGTCTTCTAGGCGTCCCAATAGGATCGTATGGAGGCGCACCGGGCCAAAAATTCGATTTTGAAGAATTCAAGTTTGCCTCCCCATAAGAGCCCAATGATAAATTTGGCCAAAATGGAAAAAAAATAATTTTCCTTTTTCGACCCAAAATTGACGGGAGTGTCTGCTGGGTGTCACACTGGCATAGTATAAAGGCGCACGGGGCCAAAAATTCGATTGTCAAAAATTTAAGTTTCCCTCCCCATGAGAGCCCAATGTTAAATTTGGCCAAAATCGAAAAGAATTAATTTGACTGTTTCGAAACAAAATCGACGGGAGTGGCTTTTAGGGGTCCCAATTCTATAGTATGAAGGCGCACGGGGCCAAAAATTCGATTTCAAAAATTTTAAGTTTGCCTCCTCATAAGAATCCAATGTTAAATTTGGTCAAAATCAACAACAATTAATTTCACTTTTTCGACCCAAAATCGACGGGAGTGTTTTCTAGCGGTCCCAATTGGATAGTATAACAGCGCACGGGGTCAAACATTCGATTTTGAAAAAATTAAGTGTGCCTCCCCATAAGCGCCCAATGTTAAATTTGGTCAATATCGAAAAAAAAATAATTTGACTTTTTCGACCGAAAATCGATGAGAGTGTCTTCTAGAGGGCCCAATTCGATAACAGCATAACAGCGCACGAGGTCAACCATTCGATTTTGAAAAAATTAAGTTTGGCTCGCCATAAGAGCCCAATGTTAAATTTGGCCAAAATGGAAAAAAAATAATTTTCCTTTTTGGACCCAAAATCGACGGGGGTGCCTTCTAGGGCTCCCAATTGGATAGTATGAAGGTGCACGGAACCCAAAATTCGATTTAAAGAAATTTAAATTTGCGTCCCCATAAGAGCCCAATGTTAAATTTGGCCAAAATCGAAAAGAATTAATTTGACTTTTTCGAAACAAAATCGACGGGAGTGGCTTCTAGGGGTCCCAATAGGATCGTATGAAGGCGCACGGGGCCAAAAATTCGATTTTGAAAAATTTAAGTTTGCCTCCCCATAAGAGCCCAATGTTAAATTTGGCGAAAATCGAAAAAAAATAATTTTCCTTTTTCGACCTAAAATCGACGGGAGCGACTTCTAGGGGTTCCAATAAGATCGTATGAAGGCGCACGGGGCCAAAAATTCGATTTTGAAAAATTTAAGTTTGCCTCCCCAGAAGAGCCCAATGTTAAATTTGGCCAAAATCGAAAAAAAAATAATTTGACTTTTTCGACCGAAAATCGATGAGAGTGTCTTCTAGGGGGCCCAATTCGATAACAGCATAGCAGCGCACGAGGTCAAACATTCGATTTTGAAAAAATTAAGTTTGGCCCCCCATAAGAGCCCAATGTTAAACTTGGCCAAAATGGAAAAAAAATAATTTCAGTTTTTCGACCCAAAATCGACGGGAGCGTCTACTAGGGGTCCCAATAGGATCGTATGAAGGCGCACGGGGCCAAAAATTCGATTTTGAAAAATTTAAGTTTGCCTCCCCCTAAGAGCCCAATGTTAAATTTGGCCAAAATGGAAAAAAATTAATTTTCCTTTTTGGACCCAAAATCGACGGGGGTGCCTTCTAGGGGTCCCAATTGGATAGTATGAAGGCGCACGGAACCCAAAATTCGATTTAAAGAAATTTAAATTTGCGTCCCCATAAGAGCCCAATGTTAAATTTGGCCAAAATCGAAAAGAATTAATTTGAATTTTTCGAAACAAAATCGACGGGAGTGGCTTCTAGGGGTCCCAATTCTATAGTATGAAGGCGCACGGGGCCAAAAATTCGATTTCAAAAATTTCAAGTTTGCCTCCTCATAAGAACCCAATGTTAAATTTGGCCAAAATCGAAAAAGATTAATTTGGCTTTTTCGACCCAAAATCGACGGGTGTGTCTTCTCAGGGTCCCCATTGGATAGTATGAAGGCGCACGGGGCCAAAAATTCGATGTTAAAAAATTTAAATTTGCGTCCCCATAAGAGCCCAATGTTAAATTTGCCCAAAATCCAAAAAAATTAATTTCATTTTTTCGACCCAAAATCGACGGGAGTGTCTGCTAGAGCGCCCAATTGGATAGTACAAACGCGCACGCCGCCAAAAATTCGATTTTATGAAATTTAAATTTGCGTCCCCATAAGAGCCCAATGTTAAATTTGGCCAAAATCGAAAAAAATTAATATAACTTTTTTCGACCCAAAATCGACGGGAGTGTCGTTCAGGGGTCCCGATTGGATAGTATAACGGCGCACGGGGCCAACAATCCGATTTTAAAAAATTCAAATTTGCCTCCCCATAAGAGCCCAATGTTAAATTTGCCCGAAATCCACGAAAATTAATTTCACTTTTTCGACCCAAAATCGACTGGAGTGTTTTCTAGCGGTCCCAATTGGATAGTATAACAGCGCACGGGGTCAAACATTCGATTTTGAAAAAATTAAGTGTGCCTCCCCATAAGAGCCCAATGTTAAATTTGGTCAATATCGAAAAAAAAATAATTTGACTTTTTCGACCGAAAATCGATGAGAGTGTCTTCTAGGGGGCCCAATTCGATAACAGCATAGCAGCGCACGAGGTCAAACATTCGATTTTGAAAAAATTAAGTTTGGCTCCCCATAAGAGCCCAATGTTAAACTTGGCCAAAATGGAAAAAAAATAATTTCACTTTTTCGACCCAAAATCTACGGGAGCGTCTTCTAGGGGTCCCAATAGGATCGTATGAAGGCGCACGGGGCCAAAAATTCGATTTTGAAAAATTTAAGTTTGCCTCCCCATAAGAGCCCGATGTTAAATTTGGCCAAAATGGAAAAAAAATAATTTTCTTTTTTGGACCCAAAATCGACGGGAGTGCCTTCTAGGGGTCCCCATTGGATAGTATGAAGGCGCACGGAACCCAAAATTCGATTTAAAGAAATTTAAATTTGCGTCCCCATAAGAGCCCAATGTTAAATTTGGCCAAAATGGAAAAAAAATAATTTTCCTTTTTGGACCCAAAATTGACGGGGGTGCCTTCTAGGGGTCCCAATTGGATCGTATGGAGGCGCACCGGGCCAAAAATTCGATTTTGAAAAATTTAAGTTTGCCTCCCCATAAGAGCCCAATGATAAATTTGGCCAAAATGGAAAAAACATAATTTTCCTTTTTCGACCCAAAATTGACGGGAGTGTCTGCTGGGTGTCACACTTGCATAGTATAAAGGCGCACGGGGCCAAAAATTCGATTGTCAAAAATTTAAGTTTCCCTCCCCATGAGAGCCCAATGTTAAATTTGGCCAAAATCGAAAAGAATTAATTTGACTGTTTCCAAACAAAATCGACGGCAGTGGCTTTTAGGGGTCCCAATTCTATAGTATGAAGGCGCACGGGGCCAAAAATTCGATTTCAAAAATGTCAAGTTTGCCTCCTCATAAGAACCCAATGTTAAATTTGGCCAAAATCGAAAAAGATTAATTTGGCTTTTTCGACCCAAAATCGACGGGTGTGTCTTCTCAGGGTCCCCATTGGATAGTACAAACGCGCACGGTGCCGAAAATTCGATGGTAAGAAATTTAAATTTGGGTCCCCTAAGAGCCCAATATTAAATTTGGCAAAATCGAATAAAATTAATTTGCCTTTTTCGACCCAAAATGGACCGGAGTGTCTTCTAGGGGTCCCGATTGGATAGTATGAAGGCGCACGCCGCCAAAAATTCGATTTTATGAAATTTAAATTTGCGTCCCCATAAGAGCCCAATGTTAAATTTGGCCAAAATCGAAAAAAATTAATATAACTTTTTTCGACCCAAAATCGACGGGAGTGTTTTATAGGGGTCCCAATTGGATAGTATAACAGCGCACGAGGTTAAACATTCGATTTTGAAAAAATTAAGTTTGTCTCCCCATAAGAGCCCAATGTTAAATTTGACCAAAATCGAAAAAAATTAATTTGACTTTTTCGACCCAAAATCGACGGGAGTGCCTTCTAGAGGCCCCAATTGGATTGTGTAAACGCAAATGCCGCCAAAAATTCGATTTCAAAAATTTCAAGTTTGCCTCCCCATAAGAGCCCAATATTAAATTTGGCCAAAATCGAAAAGAATTAATTTGACTTTTTCGAAACAAAATCGACGGGAGTGGCTTCTAGGGGTCCCAATTCTATAGTATGAAGGCGCACGGGGCCAAAAATTCGATTTCAAAAATTTCAAGTTTGTCTCCCCATAAGAGCCCAATGTTAAATTTGACCAAAATCGAAAAAAATTAATTTGACTTTTTCGACCCAAAATCGACGGGAGTGCCTTCTAGAGGCCCCAATTGGATTGTGTAAACGCAAATGCCGCCAAAAATTCGATTTCAAAAATTTCAAGTCTGCCTCCTCATAAGAACCCAATCTTAAATTTGGTCAAAATCAACAACAATTAATTTCACTTTTTCGACCCAAAATCGACGGGGGTGTTTTCTAGCGGTCCCAATTGGATAGTATAACAGCGCACGGGGTCAAACATTCGATTTTGAAAAAATTAAGTGTGCCTCCCCATAAGAGCCCAATGTTAAATTTGGTCAATATCGAAAAAAAAATAATTTGACTTTTTCGACCGAAAATCGATGAGAGTGTCTTCTAGAGGGCCCAATTCGATAACAGCATAACAGCGCAGGAGGTCAAACATTCGATTTTGAAAAAATTAAGTTTGGCTCCCCATAAGAGGCCAATGTTTAATTTGGCCAAAATGGAAAAAAAATAATTTTCCTTTTTCGACCCAAAATCGACGGGAGTGTTTTCTAGCGGTCCCAATTGGATAGTATAACAGCGCACGGGGTCAAACATTCGATTTTGAAAAAATTAAGTGTGCCTCCCCATAAGAGCCCAATGTTAAATTTGGTCAATATCGAAAAAAAAATAATTTGACTTTTTCGACCGAAACTCGATGAGAGTGTCTTCTAGAGGGCCCAATTCGATAACAGCATAACAGCGCACGAGGTCAGACATTCGATTGTGAAAAAATTAAGTTTGGCTCCCCATAAGAGCCCAATGTTAAATTTGGCCAAAATGGAAAAAAAATAATTTTCCTTTTTGGACCCAAAATCGACGGGGGTGCCTTCTAGGGGTCCCAATTGGATAGTATGAAGGTGCACGGAACCCAAAATTCGATTTAAAGAAATTTAAATTTGCGTCCCCATAAGAGCCCAATGTTAAATTTGGCCAAAATCGAAAAGAATTAATTTGACTTTTTCGAATCAAAATCGCCGGGAGTGGCTTCTAGAGGCCCCAATTGGATTGTGTAAACGCAAACGCCGCCAAAAATTCGATTTCAAAAATTTCAAGTTTGCCTCCCCATAAGAGCTCAATGTTAAATTTGGCCAAAATGGAAAAAAAACCATTTTCCTTTTTGGAACGAAAATCGACGGGAGTGTCTTCTGGGGGTCCCAATTGGATAGTATGAAGGTGCACGGAACCCAGAATTCGATTTAAAGAAATTTAAATTTGCGCCCCCATAAGAGCCCAATATTAAATTTGGCCAAAATCGAAAAGAATTAATTTGACTTTTTCGAAACAAAATCGACGGGAGTGGCTTTTAGGGGTCCCAATTCTATAGTATGAAGGCGCACGGGGCCAAAAATTCGATTTCAAAAATTTCAAGTTTGCCTCCTCATAAGAACCCAATGTTAAATTTGGCCAAAATCGAAAAAAGTTAATTTGGCTTTTTGGACCCAAAATCGACGGGGGTGCCTGCTCGGGGTCCCAATTGGATAGTATGAAGGCCCACGGAACCCAGAATTCGATTTAAAGAAATTTAAATTTGCGTCCCCATAAGAGCCCAATGTTAAATTTGGCGAAAATCGAAAAAAAATAATTTTCCTTTTTCGAAAGAAAATCGACGGAAGTGGCTTTCTAGGGGTCCCAGTTCTATAGTATGACGGCGCACGGGGCTAAAAATTCGATTTCAAAAATTTCAAGTTTGCCTCCTCATAAGAACCCAATGTTAAATTTGGCCCAAATCCAAAAAAATTAATTTCACTTTTTCGACCCAAAATCGACGGGAGTGTTTTATAGGGGTCCCAATTGGATAGTATAACAGCGCACGAGGTTAAACATTCGATTTTGAAAAAATTAAGTTTGTCTCCCCATAAGAGCCCAATGTTAAATTTGACCAAAATCGAAAAAAATTAATTTGACTTTTTCGACCCAAAATCGACGGGAGTGCCTTCTAGAGGCCCCAATTGGATTGTGTAAACGCAAACGCCGCCAAAAATTCGATTTCAAAAATTTCAAGTTTGCCTCCCCATAAGAGCCCAATGTTAAATTTCGCCAAAATCGAAAAAAATTAATTTGGCTTTTTGGACCCAAAATCGACGGGAGTGGCTTCTAGGGGTCCCAATTCTATAGTATGAAGGCGCACGGGGCCAAAAATTCAATTTCAAAAATTTCAAGTTTGCCTCCTCATAAGAACCCAATCTTAAATTTGGTCAAAATCAACAACAATTAATTTCACTTTTTCGACCCAAAATCGACGGGAGTGTTTTCTAGCGGTCCCAATTGGATAGTATAACAGCGCACGGGGTCAAACATTCGATTTTGAAAAAATTAAGTGTGCCTCCCCATAAGCGCCCAATGTTAAATTTGGTCAAAATCGAAAAAAAAATAATTTGACTTTTTCGACCGAAAATCGATGAGAGTGTCTTCTAGAGGGCCAATTCGATAACAGCATAACAGCGCACGAGGTCGAATATTCGATTTTGAAAAAATTAAGTTTGGCGCCCATAAGAGCCCAATGTTAAATTTGGCCAAAATGGAAAAAAAAATAATTTTCCTTTTTGGACCCAAAATCGACGGGGGTGCCTTCTAGGGCTCCCAATTGGATAGTATGAAGGTGCACGTAACCCAAAATTCGATTTAAAGAAATTTAAATTTGCGTCCCCATAAGAGCCCAATGTTAAATTTGGCCAAAATCGAAAAGAATTAATTTGACTTTTTCGAAACAAAATCGACGGGAGTGGCTTCTAGGGGTCCCAATAGGATCGTATGAAGGCGCACGGGGCCAAAAATTCGATTTTGAAAAATTTAAGTTTGCCTCCCCATAAGAGCCCAATGTTAAATTTGGCGAAAATCGAAAAAAAATAATTTTGATTTTTCGAAACAAAATCGACGGGAGTGGCTTTCTAGGGGTCCCAATTCTATAGTATGAAGGCGCACGGGGCCAAAAATTCGATTTCAAAAATTTCAAGTTTGCCTCCTCATAAGAACCCAATGTTAAATTTGGCCAAAATCGAAAAAAGTTAATTTGGCTTTTTGGACCCAAAATCGACGGGGGTGCCTGCTCGGGGTCCCAATTGGATAGTATGAAGGCCTACGGAACCCAGAATTCGATTTAAAGAAATTTAAATTTGCGTCCCCATAAGAGCCCAATGTTAAATTTGGCGAAAATCGAAAAAAAATAATTTTCCTTTTTCGAAAGAAAATCGACGGGAGTGGCTTTCTAGGGGTCCCAATTCTATAGTATGACGGCGCACGGGGCTAAAAATTCGATTTCAAACATTTCAAGTTTGCCTCCTCATAAGAACCCAATGTTAAATTTGGCCAAAATCCAAAAAAATTAATTTCACTTTTTCGACCCAAAATCGACGGGAGTGTTTTATAGGGGTCCCAATTGGATAGTATAACAGCGCACGAGGTTAAACATTCGATTTTGAAAAAATTAAGTTTGTCTCCCCATAAGAGCCCAATGTTAAATTTGACCAAAATCGAAAAAAATTAATTTGACTTTTTCGACCCAAAATCGACGGGAGTGCCTTCTAGAGGCCCCAATTGGATTGTGTAAACGCAAACGCCGCCAAAAATTCGATTTCAAAAATTTCAAGTTTGCCTCCCCATAAGAGCCCAATGTTAAATTTCGCCAAAATCGAAAAAAATTAATTTGGCTTTTTGGACCCAAAATCGACGGGGGTGCCTTCTAGGGGTTCCAATTGGATAGTATGAAGGCCCACGGAACCCAGAATTCGATTTAAAGAAATTTAAATTTGCGTCCCCATAAGAGCCCAATATTAAATTTGGCCAAAATCGAAAAGAATTAATTTGACTTTTTCGAAACAAAATCGACGGGAGTGGCTTCTAGGGGTCCCAATTCTATAGTATGAAGGCGCACGGGGCCAAAAATTCAATTTCAAAAATTTCAAGTTTGCCTCCTCATAAGAACCCAATCTTAAATTTGGTCAAAATCAACAACAATTAATTTCACTTTTTCGACCCAAAATCGACGGGAGTGTTTTCTAGCGGTCCCAATTGGATAGTATAACAGCGCACGGGGTCAAACATTCGATTTTGAAAAAATTAAGTGTGCCTCCCCATAAGCGCCCAATGTTAAATTTGGTCAAAATCGAAAAAAAAATAATTTGACTTTTTCGACCGAAAATCGATGAGAGTGTCTTCTAGAGGGCCCAATTCGATAACAGCATAACAGCGCACGAGGTCGAATATTCGATTTTGAAAAAATTAAGTTTGGCGCCCATAAGAGCCCAATGTTAAACTTGGCCAAAATCGAAAAAAATTAATTTGCCTTTTTCGACCCAAAATCGACGGGAGCGTCTTCTAGGCGTCCCAATAGGATCGTATGGAGGCGCACCGGGCCAAAAATTCGATTTTGAAAAATTTAAGTTTGCCTCCCCATAAGAGCCCAATGATAAATTTGGCCAAAATGGAAAAAAAATAATTTTCCTTTTTCGACCCAAAATTGACGGGAGTGTCTGCTGGGTGTCACACTTGCATAGTATAAAGGCGCACGGGGCCAAAAATTCGATTGTCAAAAATTTAAGTTTCCCTCCCCATGAGAGCCCAATGTTACATTTGGCCAAAATCGAAAAGAATTAATTTGACTGTTTCCAAACAAAATCGACGGGAGTGGCTTTTAGGGGTCCCAATTCTATAGTATGAAGGCGCACCGGGCCAAAAATTCGATTTCAAAAATTTTAAGTTTGCCTCCTCATAAGAACCCAATGTTAAATTTGGTCAAAATCAACAACAATTAATTTCACTTTTTCGACCCAAAATCGACGGGAGTGTTTTCTAGCGGTCCCAATTGGATAGTATAACAGCGCACGGGGTCAAACATTCGATTTTGAAAAAATTAAGTGTGCCTCCCCATAAGCGCCCAATGTTAAATTTCGTCAATATCGAAAAAAAAATAATTTGACTTTTTCGACCGAAAATCGATGAGAGTGTCTTCTAGAGGGCCCAATTCGATAACAGCATAACGGCGCACGAGGTCAACCATTCGATTTTGAAAAAATTAAGTTTCGCTCCCCATAAGAGCCCAATGTTAAATTTGGCCAAAATGGAAAAAAAATAATTTTCCTTTTTGGACCCAAAATCGACGGGGGTGCCTTCTAGGGCTCCCAATTGGATAGTATGAAGGTGCACGGAACCCAAAATTCGATTTAAAGAAATTTAAATTTGCGTCCCCATAAGAGCCCAATGTTAAATTTGGCCAAAATCGAGACGAATTAATTTGACTTTTTCGAAACAAAATCGACGGGAGTGGCTTCTAGGGGTCCCAATAGGATCGTATGAAGGCGCACGGGGCCAAAAATTCGATTTTGAAAAATTTAAGTTTGCCTCCCCATAAGAGCCCAATGTTAAATTTGGCGAAACTCGAAAAAAAATAATTTTCCTTTTTCGACCTAAAATCGACGGGAGCGACTTCTAGGGGTCCCAATAAGATCGTATGAAGGCGCACGGGGCCAAAAATTCGATTTTGAAAAATTTAAGTTTGCCTCCCCAGAAGAGCCCAATGTTAAATTTGGCCAAAATCGAAAAAAAAATAATTTGACTTTTTCGACCGAAAATCGATGAGAGTGTCTTCTAGGGGGCCCAATTCGATAACAGCATAGCAGCGCACGAGGTCAAACATTCGATTTTGAAAAAATTAAGTTTGGCTCCCCATAAGAGCCCAATGTTAAACTTGGCCAAAATGGAAAAAAAATAATTTCAGTTTTTCGACCCAAAATCGACGGGAGCGTCTACTAGGGGTCCCAATAGGATCGTATGAAGGCGCACGGGGCCAAAAATTCGATTTTGAAAAATTTAAGTTTGCCTCCCCCTAAGAGCCCAATGTTAAATTTGGCCAAAATGGAAAAAAATTAATTTTCCTTTTTGGACCCAAAATCGACGGGGGTGCCTTCTAGGGGTCCCAATTGGATAGTATGAAGGCGCACGGAACCCAAAATTCGATTTAAAGAAATTTAAATTTGCGTCCCCATAAGAGCCCAATGTTAAATTTGGCCAAAATCGAAAAGAATTAATTTGAATTTTTCGAAACAAAATCGACGGGAGTGGCTTCTAGGGGTCCCAATTCTATAGTATGAAGGCGCACGGGGCCAAAAATTCGATTTCAAAAATTTCAAGTTTGCCTCCTCATAAGAACCCAATGTTAAATTTGGCCAAAATCGAAAAAGATTAATTTGGCTTTTTCGACCCAAAATCGACGGGTGTGTCTTCTCAGGGTCCCCATTGGATAGTATGAAGGCGCACGGGGCCAAAAATTCGATGTTAAAAAATTTAAATTTGCGTCCCCATAAGAGCCCAATGTTAAATTTGCCCAAAATCCAAAAAAATTAATTTCATTTTTCGACCCAAAATCGACGGGAGTGTCTGCTAGAGCGCCCAATTGGATAGTACAAACGCGCACGCCGCCAAAAATTCGATTTTATGAAATTTAAATTTGCGTCCCCATAAGAGCCCAATGTTAAATTTGGCCAAAATCGAAAAAAATTAATATAACTTTTTTCGACCCAAAATCGACGGGAGTGTCGTTCAGGGGTCCCGATTGGATAGTATAACGGCGCACGGGGCCAACAATCCGATTTTAAAAAATTCAAATTTGCCTCCCCATAAGAGCCCAATGTTAAATTTGCCCGAAATCCACGAAAATTAATTTCACTTTTTCGACCCAAAATCGACTGGAGTGTTTTCTAGCGGTCCCAATTGGATAGTATAACAGCGCACGGGGTCAAACATTCGATTTTGAAAAAATTAAGTGTGCCTCCCCATAAGAGCCCAATGTTAAATTTGGTCAATATCGAAAAAAAAATAATTTGACTTTTTCGACCGAAAATCGATGAGAGTGTCTTCTAGGGGGCCCAATTCGATAACAGCATAGCAGCGCACGAGGTCAAACATTCGATTTTGAAAAAATTAAGTTTGGCTCCCCATAAGAGCCCAATGTTAAACTTGGCCAAAATGGAAAAAAAATAATTTCACTTTTTCGACCCAAAATCTACGGGAGCGTCTTCTAGGGGTCCCAATAGGATCGTATGAAGGCGCACGGGGCCAAAAATTCGATTTTGAAAAATTTAAGTTTGCCTCCCCATAAGAGCCCGATGTTAAATTTGGCCAAAATGGAAAAAAAATAATTTTCTTTTTTGGACCCAAAATCGACGGGAGTGCCTTCTAGGGGTCCCCATTGGATAGTATGAAGGCGCACGGAACCCAAAATTCGATTTAAAGAAATTTAAATTTGCGTCCCCATAAGAGCCCAATGTTAAATTTGGCCAAAATGGAAAAAAAATAATTTTCCTTTTTGGACCCAAAATTGACGGGGGTGCCTTCTAGGGGTCCCAATTGGATCGTATGGAGGCGCACCGGGCCAAAAATTCGATTTTGAAAAATTTAAGTTTGCCTCCCCATAAGAGCCCAATGATAAATTTGGCCAAAATGGAAAAAACATAATTTTCCTTTTTCGACCCAAAATTGACGGGAGTGTCTGCTGGGTGTCACACTTGCATAGTATAAAGGCGCACGGGGCCAAAAATTCGATTGTCAAAAATTTAAGTTTCCCTCCCCATGAGAGCCCAATGTTAAATTTGGCCAAAATCGAAAAGAATTAATTTGACTGTTTCCAAACAAAATCGACGGCAGTGGCTTTTAGGGGTCCCAATTCTATAGTATGAAGGCGCACGGGGCCAAAAATTCGATTTCAAAAATGTCAAGTTTGCCTCCTCATAAGAACCCAATGTTAAATTTGGCCAAAATCGAAAAAGATTAATTTGGCTTTTTCGACCCAAAATCGACGGGTGTGTCTTCTCAGGGTCCCCATTGGATAGTACAAACGCGCACGGTGCCGAAAATTCGATGGTAAGAAATTTAAATTTGGGTCCCCTAAGAGCCCAATATTAAATTTGGCAAAATCGAATAAAATTAATTTGCCTTTTTCGACCCAAAATGGACCGGAGTGTCTTCTAGGGGTCCCGATTGGATAGTATGAAGGCGCACGCCGCCAAAAATTCGATTTTATGAAATTTAAATTTGCGTCCCCATAAGAGCCCAATGTTAAATTTGGCCAAAATCGAAAAAAATTAATATAACTTTTTTCGACCCAAAATCGACGGGAGTGTTTTATAGGGGTCCCAATTGGATAGTATAACAGCGCACGAGGTTAAACATTCGATTTTGAAAAAATTAAGTTTGTCTCCCCATAAGAGCCCAATGTTAAATTTGACCAAAATCGAAAAAAATTAATTTGACTTTTTCGACCCAAAATCGACGGGAGTGCCTTCTAGAGGCCCCAATTGGATTGTGTAAACGCAAATGCCGCCAAAAATTCGATTTCAAAAATTTCAAGTTTGCCTCCCCATAAGAGCCCAATGTTAAATTTCGCCAAAATCGAAAAAAATTAATTTGGCTTTTTGGACCCAAAATCGACGGGGGTGCCTTCTAGGGGTCCCAATTGGATAGTATGAAGGCCCACGGAACCCAGAATTCGATTTAAAGAAATTTAAATTTGCGTCCCCATAAGAGCCCAATATTAAATTTGGCCAAAATCGAAAAGAATTAATTTGACTTTTTCGAAACAAAATCGACGGGAGTGGCTTCTAGGGGTCCCAATTCTATAGTATGAAGGCGCACGGGGCCAAAAATTCGATTTCAAAAATTTCAAGTTTGTCTCCCCATAAGAGCCCAATGTTAAATTTGACCAAAATCGAAAAAAATTAATTTGACTTTTTCGACCCAAAATCGACGGGAGTGCCTTCTAGAGGCCCCAATTGGATTGTGTAAACGCAAATGCCGCCAAAAATTCGATTTCAAAAATTTCAAGTCTGCCTCCTCATAAGAACCCAATCTTAAATTTGGTCAAAATCAACAACAATTAATTTCACTTTTTCGACCCAAAATCGACGGGGGTGTTTTCTAGCGGTCCCAATTGGATAGTATAACAGCGCACGGAGTCAAACATTCGATTTTGAAAAAATTGAGTGTGCCTCCCCATAAGCGCCCAATGTTAAATTTGGTCAATATCGAAAAAAAAATAATTTGACTTTTTCGACCGAAAATCGATGAGAGTGTCTTCTAGAGGGCCCAATTCGATAACAGCATAACAGCGCACGAGGTCAAACATTCGATTTGGAAAAAATTAAGGTTGGCTCCCCATGGGAGCCCAATGTTAAATTTGGCCAAAATGGAAAAAAAAATAATTTTCCTTTTTGGACCCAAAATCGACGGGGGTGCCTTCTAGGGGTCCCAATTCTATAGTATGAAGGCGCACGGGGCCAAAAATTCGATTTCAAAAATTTCAAGTTTGCCTCCTCATAACAACCCAATGTTAAATTTGGCCAAAATCGAAAAAAATTAATTTGGCTTTTTCGACCCAAAATCAACGGGAGTGTTTTCTAGCGGTCCCAATTGGATAGTATAACAGCGCACGGGGTCAAACATTCGATTTTGGAAAAATTAAGTGTGCCTCCCCATAAGAGCCCAATGTTAAATTTGGTCAATATCGAAAAAACAATAATTTGACTTTTTCGACCGAAAATCGATGAGAGTGTCTTCTAGGGGGCCCAATTCGATAACAGCAGAACAGCGCACGAGGTCAAACATTCGATTTTGAAAAAATTAAGTTTGGCTCCCCATAAGAGCCCAATGTTAAACTTGGCCAAAATGGAAAAAAAATAATTTCACTTTTTCGACCCAAAATCGACGGGAGCGTCTTCTAGGGGTCCCAATAGGATCGTATGAAGGCGCACGGGGCCAAAAATTCGATTTTGAAAAATTTAAGTTTGCCTCCCCATAAGAGCCCAATGTTAAATTTGGCCAAAATGGAAAAAAAATAATTTTCCTTTTTGGACCCAAAATCGACGGGGGTGCCTTCTAGGGGTCCCAATTGGATAGTATGAAGGCGCACGGAACCCAAAATTCGATTTAAAGAAATTCAAATTTGCGTCCCCATAAGAGCCCAATGTTAAATTTGGCCAAAATCGAAAAGAATTAATTTGAATTTTTCGAAACAAAATCGACGGGAGCGTCTTCTAGGGGTCCCAATAGGATCGTATGAAGGCGCACGGGGCCAAAAATTCGATTTTGAAAAATTTAAGTTTGCCTCCCCATAAGAGCCCAATGTTAAATTTGGCCAAAATGGAAAAAAAATAATTTTCCTTTTTGGACCCAAAATCGACGGGGGTGCCTTCTAGGGGTCCCAATTGGATAGTATGAAGGCGCACGGAACCCAAAATTCGATTTAAAGAAATTCAAATTTGCGTCCCCATAAGAGCCCAATGTTAAATTTGGCCAAAATCGAAAAGAATTAATTTGAATTTTTCGAAACAAAATCGACGGGAGTGGCTTCTAGGGGTCCCAATTCTATAGTATGAAGGCGCACGGGGCCAAAAGTTCGATTTCAAAAATTTCAAGTTTGGCTCCTCATAAGAACCCAATTTTCTCTTAAATTTTCGATCTATCTTTAATTTAATTTAATAAATACCTTCAGACGGGGAGGTGGTGGTTACTGATCGAATTTGAGAATGGAAAGTCTCTATATGCCCGGTAGCTTAGTTGGAAAAGTGCCCGGCGCGTAACTGGGAGTCTCGGGTTCGAATGCCGACTGGGACTATCGGGATTTTTTTCTCTTAAATTTTCGATCTATCTTTAATTTAATTTAATAAATGCCTTCAGACGGGGAGGTGGTGGTTACTGATCGAATTT
Organism: Asobara japonica; assembly: GCA_026005395.1. Taxonomy (NCBI): domain Eukaryota; kingdom Metazoa; phylum Arthropoda; class Insecta; order Hymenoptera; family Braconidae; genus Asobara; species Asobara japonica. The sequence goes on along the minus strand of BQMI01000044.1, from coordinate 55,975 downwards.
GAGAATGGAAAGTCTCTATATGCCCGGTAGCTTAGTTGGAAAAGTGCCCGGCGCGTAACTGGGAGTCTCGGGTTCGAATCCCGACTGGGACTATCGGGATTTTTTTCTCTTAAATTTTCGATCTATCTTTAATTTAATTTAGTAAATGCCTTCAGACGGGGAGGTGGTGGTTACTGATCGAATTTGAGAATGGAAAGTCTCTATATGCCCGGTAGCTTAGTTGGAAAAGTGCCCGGCGCGTAACTGGGAGTCTCGGGTTCGAATCCCGACTGGGACTATCGGGATTTTTTTCTCTTAAATTTTCGATCTATCTTTAATTTAATTTAATAAATGCCTTCAGACGGGGAGGTGGTGGTTACTGATCGAATTTGAGAATGGAAAGTCTCTATATGCCCGGTAGATTAGTTGGAAAAGTGCTCGGCGCGTAACTGGGAGTCTCGGGTTCGAATCCCGACTGGGACTATCGGGATTTTTTTCTCTTAAATTTTCGATCTATCTTTAATTTAATTTTTTTTTTTTTTTTTTTTTTTTTTTTTTTTTAACTTGTTGAAACTTTAGTTCTGTTTTGGATACTTGAAAAGTTTGTTTTTCTGGTGTATAGTTTACCATCTCAGAAAGAATTCCATATATATTGGAAAACTTTGAAAAAATGTAGCCAAAATATTAGATGACAGGTAAAATAAAAATTGGTTGAATAATATAAGCATAACATTGTTTTAAAATTTAATGTTATGTAATTTGGAATTTTCAAATAATTTTATAAAAAAAAAAAAAAAAAAACGTAAATAATGGTGGAAAATTAATCCATTCTAAAAACTTTTTACTTAATTTCTAGGTTAACCCTGTCATCTCATATAATAGGACACATGGTTTGGTCCAGAAAAATTATTATTAAAATTAGCATAATTAATCAAGTAAGTTGAAAATTTCAGTTAAAATTGAAGTAATTATTAATTGTAAAATGAAAAAAATTGTTTCCTAATTTTTGAAAATTGTTAATTTTTAGATTTATAATGTCCTTGAAGATGGTCACGGAAATGTGACCGAAACGTCGGTTTAAAAAGAGTTTTTATATATAAAAAAACTCAATGAATAAAAAAATGAAAATTTAAAATTCATTTTCTTCTTTTTTAATTTATTAAAAAGAAGTGACCGAAAAGGCCAACTACCAACACTATAAGAACCCAATGTTAAATTGGGCCAAAATTCAAAAAAATTAATTTGCCTTTTTCGACCCAAAATCGACGGGAGTGTCTTGTAGGGGTCCCAATTGGATAGTATGAGAGCGCACGGGGTCAAACATTCGATTTTGAAAAAATTAAGTTTGGCTCCCAATAAGAGCCCAATGTTAAATTTGGCCAAAATCGAAAAAAAAATAATTTTCCTTTTTCGAAAGAAAATCGACGGGAGTGTCTTCTGGGGGTCCCACTTGGATAGTATAAAGGCGCACGGGGCCAAAAATTCGATTTTCAAAAATTTAAGTTTGCCTCCCCATAAGAGCCCAATGTTAAATTTGGCCAAAATGGAAAAAAAATAATTTTCCTTTTTGGACCCAAAATCGACGGGTGTGTCTTCTAGAGGGCCCAATTGGATAGTACAAACGCGCACGCCGCCAAAAATTCGATTCTATGAAATTTAAATTTGCGTCCCCATAAGAGCCCAATGTTAAATTTGGCCAAAATCGAAAAAAATTAATTTGCCTTTTTCGACCCAAAATCGACGGGAGTGTTTTCTAGCGGTCCCAATTGGATAGTATAACAGCGCACGGGGTCAAACATTCGATTTTGAAAAAATTAAGTGTGCCTCCCCATAAGAGCCCAATGTTAAATTTGGCCAAAATGGAAAAAAAATAATTTTCCTTTTTGGACCCAAAATCGACGGGGGTGCCTTCTAGGGGTCCCAATTGGATAGTATGAAGGTGCACGGAACCCAAAATTCGATTTAAAGAAATTTAAATTTGCGTCCCCATAAGAGCCCAATGTTAAATTTGGCCAAAATCGAAAAGAATTAATTTGACATTTTCGAAACAAAATCGACGGGAGTGGCTTCTAGGGGTCCCAATAGGATCGTATGAAGGCGCACGGGGCCAAAAATTCGAATTTGAGAAATTTAAGTTTGCCTCCCCATAAGAGCCCAATGTTAAATTTGGCCAAAATCGAAAAGAATTAATTTCACTTTTTCGACCCAAAATCGACGGGAGTGTTTTATAGGGGGCCCAATTGGATAGTATAACAGCGCACGAGGTTAAACATTCGATTTTGAAAAAATTAAGTTTGTCTCCCCATAAGAGCCCAATGTTAAATTTGACCAGAATCGAAAAAAATTAATTTGACTTTTTCGACCCAAAATCGACGGGAGTGCCTTCTAGAGGCCCCAATTGGATTGTGTAAACGCAAACGCCGCCAAAAATTCGATTTCAAAAATTTCAAGTTTGCCTCCCCATAAGAGCCCAATGTTAAATTTGGCCAAAATCGAACAAAATTAATTTGGCTTTTTGGACCCAAAACCGACGGGGGTGCCTTCTAGAGGTCCCAATAGGATCGTATGGAGGCGCACCGGGCCAAAAATTCGATTTTGAAAAATTTAAGTTTGCCTCCCCATAAGAGCTCAATGTTAAATTTGCCAAAATGGAAAAAAAATAATTTTCCTTTTTCGAACGAAAATCGACGGGAGTGTCTTCTGGGGGTCCCACTTGGATAGTATAAAGGCGCACGGAACCCAAAATTCGATTTAAAGAAATTTAAATTTGCGTCCCCATAAGAGCCCAATGTTAAATTTGGCCAAAATCGGAAAGAATTAATTTGACTTTTTCGAACAAAATCGACGGGAGTGGCTTTTAGGGGTCCCAATTCTATAGTATGAAGGCGCACGGGGCCAAAAATTCGATTTCAAAAATTTCAAGTTTGCCTCCTCATAAGAACCCAATGTTAAATTTGGCCAAAATCGAAAAAAGTTAATTTGGCTTTTTGGACCCAAAATCGACGGGGGTGCCTTCTAGGGGTCCCAATTGGATAGTATGAAGGCCCACGGAACCCAGAATTCGATTTAAAGAAATTTAAATTTGCGCCCCCATAAGAGCCCAATATTAAATTTGGCCAAAATCGAAAAGAATTAATTTGACTTTTTCGAAACAAAATCGACGGGAGTGGCTTCTAGAGGTCCCAATTCTATAGTATGAAGGCGCACGGGGCCAAAAATTCAATTTCAAAAATTTCAAGTTTGCCTCCTCATAAGAACCCAATCTTAAATTTGGTCAAAATCAACAACAATTAATTTCACTTTTTCGACCCAAAATCGACGGGAGTGTTTTCTAGCGGTCCCAATTGGATAGTATAACAGCGCACGGGGTCAAACATTCGATTTTGAAAAAATTAAGTTTGCCTCCCCATAAGAGCCCAATGTGAAATTTGGTCAATATCGAAAAAAAAATAATTTGACTTTTTCGACCGAAAATCGATGAGAGTGTCTTCTAGAGGGCCCAATTCGGTAACAGCATAACAGCGCACGAGGTCAAACATCCGATTTTGAAAAAATTAAGTTTGGCTCCCCATAAGAGCCCAATGTTAAATTTGGCCAAAATGGAAAAAAAATAATTTTCCTTTTTGGACCCAAAATCGACGGGGGTGCCTTCTAGGGGTCCCAATTGGATAGTATGAAGGTGCACGGAACCCAAAATTCGATTTAAAGAAATTTAAATTTGCGTCCCCATAAGAGCCCAATGTTAAATTTGGCCAAAATCGAAAAGAATTAATTTGACTTTTTCGAATCAAAATCGACGGGAGTGGCTTCTAGAGGCCCCAATTGGATTGTGTAAACGCAAACGCCGCCAAAAATTCGATTTCAAAAATTTCAAGTTTGCCTCCCCATAAGAGCTCAATGTTAAATTTGGCCAAAATGGAAAAAAAATAATTTTCCTTTTTCGAACGAAAATCGACGGGAGTGTCTTCTGGGGGTCCCAATTGGATAGTCTGAAGGTGCACGGAACCCAGAATTCGATTTAAAGAAATTTAAATTTGCGCCCCCATAAGAGCCCCATATTAAATTTGGGCAAAATCGAAAAGAATTAATTTGACTTTTTCGAAACAAAATCGACGGGAGTGGCTTTTGGGGGTCCCAATTCTATAGTATGAAGGCGCACGGGGCCAAAAATTCGATTTCAAAAATTTCAAGTTTGCCTCCTCATAAGAACCCAATGTTAAATTTGGCCAAAATCGAAAAAAGTTAATTTGCCTTTTTGGACCCAAAATCGACGGGGGTGCCTTCTCGGGGTCCCAATTGGATAGTATGAAGGCCCACGGAACCCAGAATTCGATTTAAAGAAATTTCAATTTGCGTCCCCATAAGAGCCCAATGTTAAATTTGGCGAAAATCGAAAAAAAATAATTTTCCTTTTTCGAACGAAAATCGACGGAAGTGTCTTCTGGGGGTCCCACTTGGATAGTATAAAGGCGCACGGAACCCAAAATTCGATTTAAAGAAATTTAAATTTGCGTCCCCATAAGAGCCCAATGTTAAATTTGGCCAAAATCGGAAAGAATTAATTTGACTTTTTCGAAACAAAATCGACGGGAGTGGCTTTTAGGTGTCCCAATTCTATAGTATGAAGGCGCACGGGGCCAAAAATTCGATTTCAAAAATTTCAAGTTTGCCTCCTCATAAGAACCCAATGTTAAATTTGGCCAAAATCGAAAAAAGTTAATTTGGCTTTTTGGACCCAAAATCGACGGGGGTGCCTTCTAGGGGTCCCAATTGGATAGTATGAAGGCCCACGGAACCCAGAATTCGATTTAAAGAAATTTAAATTTGCGCCCCCATAAGAGCCCAATATTAAATTTGGCCAAAATGGAAAAGAATTAAGTTGACTTTTTCGAAACAAAATCGACGGGAGTGGCTTCTAGGGGTCCCAATTCTATAGTATGAAGGCGCACGGGGCCAAAAATTCAATTTCAAAAATTTCAAGTTTGCCTCCTCGAAAGAACCCAATCTTAAATTTGGTCAAAATCAACAACAATTAATTTCACTTTTTCGACCCAAAATCGACGGGAGTGTTTTCTAGCGGTCCCAATTGGATAGTATAACAGCGCACGGGGTCAAACATTCGATTTTGAAAAAATTAAGTGTGCCTCCCCATAAGAGCCCAATGTTAAATTTGGCCAAAATAGCAAAAAATAATTTTCCTTTTTGGACCCAAACTCGACGGGTGTGCCCTCTAGGGGGCCCAATAGGATCGTATGGAGGCGCACCGGGCCAAAAATTCGATTTTGAAACATTTAAGTTTGCCTCCCCATAAGAGCCCAATGTTAAATTTGACCAGAATCGAAAAAAATTAATTTGACTTTTTCGACCCAAAATCGACGGGAGTGCCTTCTAGAGGCCCCAATTGGATTGTGTAAACGCAAACGCCGCCAAAAATTCGATTTCAAAAATTTCAAGTTTGCCTGCCCATAAGAGCCCAATATTAAATTTGGTCAAAATCAACAACAATTAATTTCACTTTTTCGACCCAAAATCGACGGGAGTGTTTTCTAGCGGTCCCAATTGGATAGTATAACAGCGCACGGGGTCAAACATTCGATTTTGAAAAAATTAAGTTTGCCTCCCCATAAGAGCCCAATGTGAAATTTGGTCAATATCGAAAAAAAAATAATTTGACTTTTTCGACCGAAAATCGATGAGAGTGTCTTCTAGAGGGCCCAATTCGGTAACAGCATAACAGCGCACGAGGTCAAACATCCGATTTTGAAAAAATTAAGTTTGGCTCCCCATAAGAGCTCAATGTTAAATTTGGCCAAAATGGAAAAAAAATAATTTTCCTTTTTGGACCCAAAATCGACGGGGGTGCCTTCTAGGGGTCCCAATTGGATAGTATGAAGGTGCACGGAACCCAAAATTCGATTTAAAGAAATTTAAATTTGCGTCCCCATAAGAGCCCAATGTTAAATGTGGCCAAAATCGAAAACAATTAATTTGACTTTTTCGAAACAAAATCGACGGGAGTGGCTTCTAGGAGTCCCAATAGGATCGTATGAAGGCGCACGGGGCCAAAAATTCGATTTTGAAAAATTTAAGTTTGCCTCCCCATAAGAGCCCAATGTTTAATTTGGCCAAAATCGGAAAGAATTAATTTGACTTTTTCGAACCAAAATCGACGGGAGTGGCTTTTAGGGGTCCCAATTCTATAGTATGAAGGCGCACGCCGCCAAAAATTCGATTTTATGAAATTTAAATTTGCGTCCCCATAAGAGCCCAATGTTAAATTTGGCCAAAATCGAAAAAAATCGAACCAAAATCGACGGGAGTGTTTTATAGAGGTCCCAATTGGATAGTATAACAGCGCACGAGGTTAAACATTCAATTTTGAATAAATTAAGTTTGTCTCCCCATAAGAGCCCAATGTTAAATTTGACCAAAATCGAAAAAAATTAATTTGACTTTTTCGACCCAAAATCGACGGGAGTGCCTTCTAGAGGCCCCAATTGGATTGTGTAAACGCAAACACCGCCAAAAATTCCATTTCAAAAATTTCAAGTTTGCCTCCTCATAAGAACCCAATGTTAAATTTGGCCAAAATCGAAAAAAATTAATTTGGCTTTTTCGAAACAAAATCGACGGGAGTGGCTTCTAGGGGCCCCAATCGGATAGTATAACAGCGCACGGGGTCAAACATTCGATTTTGAAAAAATTAAGTTTGGCTCCCAATAAGAGCCCAATGTTAAATTTGGCCAAAATGGAAAAAAAAAATAATTTTCCTTTTTCGACCCAAAATTGACGGGAGTGTCTGCTGGGTGTCCCACTTGCATAGTATAAAGGCGCACGGGGCCAAAAATTCGATTGTCAAAAATTTAAGTTTGCCTCCCCATAAGAGCCCAATTTAAAATTTGGCCAAAATCAAAAACAATTGATTTCACTTTTTCGACCCAAAATCGACGGGCGTGTTTTCTAGGGGTCCCAATCGGATAGTATAACAGCGCACGGGGTCAAACATTCGATTTTGAAAAAATTAAGTTTGGCTCCCAATAAGAGCCCAATGTTAAATTTGGCCAAAATCGAAAAAAAATAGTTTTCCTTTTACGAAAGAAAATCGCCGGGAGTGTCTGCTGGGGGTCCCACTTGGATAGTATAAAGGCGCACGGGGCCAAAAATTCGATTTTCAAAAATTTAAGCTCGCCTCCCCATAAGAGCCCAATGTTAATTTGGCCAAAATGGAAAAAAAATAATTTTCCTTTTTGGACCCAAAATCGACGGGGGTGCCTTCTAGGGGTCCCAATTGGATAGTATGAAGGTGCACGGAACCCAAAATTCGATTTAAAGAAATTTAAATTTGCTTCCCCATAAGAGCCCAATGTTAAATTTGGCCAAAATCGAAAAGAATTAATTTGACTTTTTCGAAACAAAATCGACGGGAGTGGCTTCTAGGGGTCCCAAATCTATAGTATGAAGGCGCACGGGGCCAAAAATTCAATTTCAAAAATTTCAAGTTTGCCTCTTCATAAGAACCCAATCTTAAATTTGGTCAAAATCAACAACAATTAATTTCACTTTTTCGACCCAAAATCGACGGGAGTGTTTTCTAGCGGTCCCAATTGGATAGTATAACTGCACACGGGGTCAAACATTCGATTTTGAAAAAATTAAGTGTGCCTCCCCATAAGAGCCCAATGTTAAATTTGGCCAAAATGGAAAAAAAATAATTTTCCTTTTTGGACCCAAAATCGACGGGGGTGCCTTCTAGGGGTCCCAAGTGGATAGTATGAAGGTGCACGGAACCCAAAATTCAATTTAAAGAAATTTAAATTTGCGTCCCCATAAGAGCCCAATGTTAAATTTGGCCAAAATCAAAAAGAATTAATTTGACTTTTTCGAAACAAAATCGACGGGAGTGGCTTCTCGGGGTCCCAATAGGATCGTATGAAGGCGCACGGGGCCAAAAATTCGATTTCAAAAATTTCAAGGTTGCCTCCTCATAAGAACCCAATGTTAAATTTGGCCAAAATCCAAAAAAATTAATTTCACTTTTTCGACCTAAAATCGACGGGAGCGATTTCTGGGGGTCCCAATAAGATCGTATGAAGGCGCACGGGGCCAAAAATTCGATTTTGAAAAATTTAAGTTTGCCTCCCCATAAGAGCCCAATGTTAAATTTGGCCAAAATGGAAAAAAAATAATTGTCCTCTTTCGACCCAAAATCGGCTGGTGTGTTTTCTCAGGGTCCCCATTGGATAGTACACACGCGCACGGTGCCAAAAATTCGATGTTAAGAAAATTAAATTTTGGTCCCCTAAGAGCCCAATGTTAAATTTGGCCAAAATCGAAAAAAATTAATTTGCCTTTTTCGACCCAAAATCGACGGGGGTGCCGTCTAGGGGTCCCAATTGGATAGTATGAAGGCGCACGGAACCCGAAATTCGATCTAAAGAAATTTAAATTTGCGTCCCCACAAGAACCCAATGTTAACATTGGCCAAAATCGAAAAAAAATCATTTTCCTTGTTCGACTCAAAATTGACGGGAGTGTCTTCTAGAGGGCCCAATTGGATAGTACAAACGCGCACGCCGCCAAAAATTCGATTTTATGAAATTTAAATTTGCGTCCCCATAAGAGCCCAATGTTAGATTTTGCCGAAATCGAAAAAAATTAATATAACTTATTTCGACCCAAAATCGACGGGATTGTCTTCTCAGGGTCCCAATTGGATAGTAGAAACGCGCACGGTGCCGAAAATTCGATTTTGAAGAATTCAAGTTTGCCTCCCCATAAGAGCCCAATGTTAAATTTGGCCAAAATGGAAAAAAAATAATTTTCCTTTTTCGACCCAAAATTGACGGGAGTGTCTGCTGGGTGTCCCACTTGCATAGTATAAAGGCGCACGGGGCCAAAAATTCGATTGTCAAAAATTTAAGTTTGCCTCCCCATAAGAGCCCAATTTAAAATTTGGCCAAAATCAAAAACAATTAATTTCACTTTTTCGACCCAAAATCGACGGGAGTGTTTTCTAGGGGTCCCAATCGGATAGTATGAAGGCGCACGGAATCCAAAATTTGATTTAAAGAAATTTAAATTTGCGTCCCCATAAGAGCCCAATGTTAAATTTGGCCAAAATCGAAAAGAATTAATTTGAATTTTTCGAAACAAAATCGACGGGAGTGGCTTCTAGTTGTCCCAATTGGATAGTATGAAGGCCCACGGAACCCAGAATTCGATTTAAAGAAATTTAAATTTGCGTCCCCATAAGAGCCCAATGTTAAATTTGGCGAAAATCGAAAAAAAATAATTTTCCTTTTTTCGATTTCAAAAATTTCAAGTTTGCCTCCTCATAAGAACCCAATGTTAAATTTGGCCAAAATCGAAAAAAGTTAATTTGGCTTTTTGGACCCAAAATCGACGGGGGTGCCTTCTAGGGGTCCCAATTGGATAGTATGAAGGCCCACGGAACCCAGAATTCGATTTAAAGAAATTTAAATTTGCGTCCCCATAAGAGCCCAATGTTAAATTTGGCGAAAATCGAAAAAAAATAATTTTCCTTTTTTCGATTTCAAAAATTTCAAGTTTGCCTCCTCATAAGAACCCAATGTTAAATTTGGCCAAAATCCAAAAAAATTAATTTCACTTTTTCGACCCAAAATCGACGGGAGCGACTTCTAGGGGTCCCGATTGGATAGTATGAACGCGCACGCCGCCAAAAATTCGATTTTATGAAATTTAAATTTGCGTCCCCAAAAGAGCCCAATGTTAAATTTGGCCAAAATCGAAAAAAATTAGTATAACTTTTTTCGACTCAAAATCGACGGGAGTGTTTTATAGGGGTCCCAATTGGGATAGTATAACAGCGCACGAGGTTAACCATTCGATTTTGAAAAAATTAAGTTTGTCTCCCCATAAGAGCCCAATGTTAAATTTGGCCAACATCGAAAAAAATTAATTTGGCTTTTTGGACCCAAAATCGACGGGGGTGCCTTCTAGGGGTTCCAATTGGATAGTATGAAGGCCCACGGAACCCAGAATTCGATTTAAAGAAATTTAAATTTGCGTCCCCATAAGAGCCGAATGTTAAATTTGACCAAAATCGAAAAAAATTAATTTGACTTTTTCGACCCAAAATCGACGGGAGTGCCTTCTAGAGACCCCAATTGGATTGTGTAAACGCAAACGCCGCCAAAAATTCGATTTCAAAAATTTCAAGTTTGCCTCCCCATAAGAGCCCAATATTAAATTTGGCCAAAATCGAAAAGAATTAATTTGATTTTTTCGAAACAAAATCGACGGGAGTGGCTTTTAGGGGTCCCAATTCTATAGTATGAAGGCGCACGCCGCCAAAAATTCGATTTTATGAAATTTAAATTTGCGTCCCCATAAGAGCCCAATGTTAAATTTGGCCAAAATCGAAAAAAATTAATTTGCCTTTTTCGACCCAAAATCGACGGGAGTGTCTTCTAGGGGCCCCAATTGGATAGTATGAAGGCGCACGGGGCCAAAAATTCGATGTTAAAAAATTTTAATTTGCGTCCCCATAAGAGCCCAATGTTAAATTTGTCCAAAATCGAAAAAAATTAGTTTGCCGGTTTCGATCCAAAATCGACGGGAGTGCCTTCTAGAGGGCCCAATTGGATAGTATGAAGGCGCACGGAACCAAAAATTCGATTTAAAGACATTTAAATTTGCGTCCCCATAAGAGCCCAATGTTAAATTTGCCCAAAATCCAAAAAAATTAATTTCATTTTTTCGACCCAAAATCGACGGGAGTGTCTGCTAGAGCGCCCAATTGGATAGTACAAACGCGCACGCCGCCAAAAATTCGATTTTATGAAATTTAAATTTGCGTCCCCATAAGAGCCCAATGTTAAATTTGGCCAAAATCGAAAAAAATTAATATAACTTTTTTCGACCCAAAATCGACGGGAGTGTCGTTCAGGGGTCCCGATTGGATAGTATAACGGCGCACGGGGCCAACAATCCGATTTTAAAAAATTCAAATTTGCCTCCCCATAAGAGCCCAATGTTAAATTTGCCCGAAATCCACGAGAATTAATTTCACTTTTTCGACCCAAAATCGACGGGACTGTTTTCTAGCGGTCCCAATTGGATAGTATAACAGCGCACGGGGTCAAACATTCGATTTTGAAAAAATTAAGTGTGCCTCCCCATAAGAGCCCAATGTTAAATTTGGTCAATATCGAAAAAAAAATAATTTCACTTTTTCGACCGAAAATCGATGAGAGTGTCTTCTAGGGGGCCCAATTCGATAACAGCATAACAGCGCACGAGGTCAAACATTCGATTTTGAAAAAATTAAGTTTGGCTCCCCATAAGAGCCCAATGTTAAACTTGGCCAAAATGGAAAAAAAATAATTTCACTTTTTCGACCCAAAATCGACGGGAGCGTCTTCTAGGGGTCCCAATAGGATCGTAGGAAGGCGCACGGGGCCAAAAATTCGATTTTGAAAAATTTAAGTTTGCCTCCCCATAAGAGCCCAATGTTAAATTTGGCCAAAATGGGAAAAAAATAATTTTCCTTTTTGCACCCAAAATCGACGGGGGTGCCTTCTAGGGGTCCCAATTGGATAGTATGAAGGCGCACGGAACCCAAAATTCGATTTAAAGAAATTTAAATTTGCGTCCCCATAAGAGCGCAATGTTAAATTTGGCCAAAATCGAAAAGAATTAATTTGAATTTTCCGAAACAAAATCGACGGGAGTGGCTTCTAGGGGTCCCAATTCTACAGTATGAAGGCGCACGGGGCCAAAAATTCGATTTCAAAAATTTCAAGTTTGCCTCCTCATAAGAACCCAATGTTAAATTTGGCCAAAATCCAAAAAAATTAATATAACTTTTTGCGACCCAAAATCGACGGGAGTGTTTTCTAGCGGTCCCAATTGGATAGTATAACAGGGCACGGGGTCAAACATTCGATTTTGAAAAAATTAAGTTTGGCCGCCCATAAGAGCCCACTGTTAAATTTGGCCAAAATGGAAAAAAATAATTTTCCTTTTTGGACCCAAAATCGACGGGGGTGCCTTCTAGGGGTCCCAATTGGATAGTATGAAGGTGCACGGAACCCAAAATTCGATTTAAAGAAATTTAAATTTGCGTCCCCATAAGAGCCCAATGTTAAATTTGGCCAAAATCGAAAAGAATTAATTTGACTTTTTCGAAACAAAATCGACGGGAGTGGCTTCTAGGGGTCCCAATAGGATCGTATGAAGGCGCACGGGGCCAAAAATTTGATTTTGAAAAATTTAAGTTTGCCTCCCCATAAGAGCCCAATGTTAAATTTGGCGAAAATCGAAAAAAAAATAATTTTCCTTTTTCGAAACAAAATCGACGGGAGTGGCTTTCTAGGGGTCCCAATTCTATAGTATGAAGGCGCACGGGGCCAAAAATTCGATTTCAAAAATTTCAAGTTTGCCTCCTCATAAGAACCCAATGTTAAATTTGGCCAAAATCCAAAAAAATTAATTTCACTTTTTCGACCTAAAATCGACGGGAGCGACTTCTAGGGGTCCCAATAAGATCGTATGAAGGCGCACGGGGCCAAAAATTCGATTTTGAAAAATTTAAGTTTGCCTCCCCATAAGAGCCCAATGTTAAATTTGGCCAAAATGGAAAAAAAATAATTTTCCTTTTTCGACCCAAAATCGACGGGGGTGCCTTCTAGGGGTCCCAATTGGATAGTATGAAGGCGCACGGAACCCGAAATTCGATTTAAAGAAATTTAAATTTGCGTCCCCACAAGAACCCAATGTTAAATTTGGCCAAAATCGAAAAAAAATCATTTTCCTTGTTCGACCCAAAATTGACGGGAGTGTCTTCTAGAGGGCCCAATTGGATAGTACAAACGCGCACGCCGCCAAAAAATCGATTTTATGAAATTTAAATTTGCGTCCCCATAAGAGCCCAATGTTAAATTTCGCCAGAATAAAAAAAAATTCATTTCACTTTTTCGACCCAAAGTCGACGGGAGTGTCTTCCACGGGGTCCAATTGGATAGTATAACGGTACACGCCGCCAAAAAGTCGATTTTAAGAAATTTAAGTTTGCGTCCCCATAAGAGCCCAATGGTAAATTTGGCGAAAAACGAAAAAAATTAATTGGACTTTTTCGACGCAAAATCGACGGGAGTGTCTTATAGGGGTCTCAATTGGATAGTATAAACGTGCACGCCGCCAAACATTCGATTTTAAGAAATTTAAGTTTGCGTCCCCATGAGAGCCCAATGTTAAATTTCGCCGAAATCGAAAAAAATTAATTTGACTTTTTCGACCCAAACTCGACGGGAGTGTCTTCTGCGGGCCCTATCTGGTTAGTATTAAGGCGCACGGGGCCAAAAATTCGATTTTATAAAATTTAAATTTGCTTCCCCATGAGAGCCCCATGTTAAATTTGGCCAAAAGCGAAAAAAAATAATTTACCTTTTTCGACCCAGAATCGATGGAAGTGGCTTCTAGGGGCCCCAATTGGATAGTATGAAGGTCGACGGGGTCAAACATTCGATTTTGAACAATTTAAGTTTGCCTCCCCATAAGAGCCCAATGGTAAATTTGGCGAAAAACGAAAAAAATTAATTTGACTTTTTCGACACAAAATCGACGGGAGTGTCTTCTAGGGGTTCGAATTGAATAGCATGAAGGGGCACGGGGTCAAAAATTCGATTTAAAGAAATTTAAATTTGCGTCCCCATAAGGTCCCAATGTTAAATTTGGCCAACATCGAAAAAAATTAATTTGACTTTTTCGACCCAAATTCGACGGAAATATCTTCTAGGGGTTCCTACGGGATAGTATCAACGCACACGGGGCCAAAAATTCAATTTTAAAAAATTTAAGTTTGCCTCCCCATAAGGTCCCAATGTTAAATTTGGCCAACATCGAAAAAAATTAATTTGACTTTTTCCACCCAATTTCGATGGAAATATCTTCTAGGGGTTCCTACGGGATAGTATCAACGCACACGGGGCCAAAAATTCAATTTTAAAAAATTTATGTTTGCCTCCCATAAGGTCCCAATGTTAAATTTGGCCAAAATGGAAAAACATTAATTTCAGTTTTTCGCCCCAACATCGACGGCAGTGGCTTCTAGGGGTCCCAATTGCATAGCATGAAGGCGCACGGGGCCGAAAATTCGATTGAAAAAAAGTTAAGTTTGGGTCCCCTTAAGAGCCCAATGTTAATCTTGTGGTTTAGACTTTTGGCTTTTTCTTCGGTCGTTACCTCACAAGTGTCAGTCTAGCAAGTAGTTAGGCAAGAGGGGTTCAACTCCAAATGCGTTTCTGCGCAGCCCGTGCGCATCTCCCCCGCGCAGCCCGTGCGCGGTTGGCAAGGGGGGGGGGGCGTGGGGTGAGTGTGCAGTTGAGTCATAAGCGTTGGGCGGAGGGGGTGAAAGGTGTAGCCTGGGCTAATACATGGGGGATGTGAGAAAAATAAGTGTCTCACGTTGCCACCGCAAGAGGCGTTTGAAGTTTACCGCGTGTGTAAACACCGGTTTTTCAAACGTCTCAAACGCAACTCCGTTATCATCACGGACCGAATTGCCTTCCATAGAATGACAATGGAGTCCGTGAGATATTGTCCATTGTATTTTTCCTATGAGCAATGACGACGCTACGCATGGGAAAAAGAATGAATCAATCTCTACTCCGTCATTAGTATTCTTACAAATTGACCAGAGTGCGGATCTCTCATTGCGGTGTCACTCACCTGTTCAAAAGTTTCACAGGTGTGTGTGTAAACACAATTCTACCCCCCGAATAGTAGTAGTAGGTGTAATGGGTTTGTGAGTGCAAGGAATTTGTAAAAAAATAGTGATCTAATGGAAAAAATTGGTGAGGTGTCCGTCCGTCCGTCTGTGTGTGTGTGTGCCCCTGTATGTCTTATTTTTCAAAATGACGCAGTATTTTAAATAAAATTACCAAAACCCAAAAACATAAACATAAAAGATAAATAAATGAATGAATGAACTTTTTGAAAATGTGAAGTGATAATTTTCAAATGGGTAATTTTAAATTTTGAAATTAGTAATTTTCAAAAGTTTTAAAATCTAAAAAAACAAGGTTTGCAATGAGTTAATTACAATTATAAAAAAAAAATAAAGACAAAAAATGAATGAAATAAAAAAAGTGAAACAATAAATAAATTTTAAAAAAGTGTGTTTTTTAAAAAAAAGTTTGTGTCTATCAAAAGTGATGCATCGGGTGCCACCAACTGTTGACTATGCAATACCTCTTATGGTAATACCTCACACTGGTAATACCACACAATGGTAATACCATCCAATGGCAATACCATGCAACGGTAATACTATATAATGGTAATACCCTACAATGGTATTCAAACTACAAATGATACAGTCAGTAGTAGATGGCTTTCTGTGTAGCATTTCTGATTTGTAGACATGCTTTTTTAAATTCACATTCATGTGAATGCATAAAGAATAATTTGTTGAAGCTGAGTAAAGTATGTATTTTTAATTTTTCATAATTTTTCAAATTTCAAATGTTCAAATTTCCAAATTTCAAATTTTCAAATTTCTATCAAAATTTGAAATTTGTCAAATTTTTCATATTTCAATTCTTCAAATTTTCAATTTTCAAATTTCAAATTTTCAAATTTCAAATTTTCAAATTGCAAATTTTCAAATTTCAAATTTTCAAATTTCAAATTTTCAAATTTCAAATTTTCAAATTTCAAATTTTCAAATTTCAAATTTTCAAATTTCAAATTTTCAAATTTCAAATTTTCAAATTTCAAATTTTCAAATTTCAAATTTTCAAATTTCAAATTTTCAAATTTCAAATTTTCAAATTTCAAATTTTCAAATTTCAAATTTTCAAATTTCAAATTTTCAAATTTCAAATTTTCAAATTTCAAATTTTCAAATTTCAAATTTTCAAATTTCAAATTTTCAAATTTCAAATTTTCAAATTTCAAATTTTCAAATTTCAAATTTTCAAATTTCAAATTTTCAAATTTCAAATTTTCAAATTTCAAACTTTCAAATTTCAAATTTTCAAATTTCAAATTTTCAAATTTCAAATTTTCAAATTTCAAATTTTCAAATTTCAAATTTTCAAATTTCAAATTTTCAAATTTCAAATTTTCAAATTTCAAATTTTCAAATTTCAAATTTTCAAATTTCAAATTTTCAAATTTCAAATTTTCAAATTTCAAATTTTCAAATTTCCAATTTTCAAATTTCCAATTTTCAAATTTCAAATTTTCAAATTTCAAATTTTCAAATTTCAAATTTTCAAATTTCAAATTTTCAAATTTCAAATTTTCAAATTTCAAATTTTCAAATTTCAAATTTTCAAATTTCAAATTTTCAAATTTGAAATTTGAAAATTTCAAATTTTCAAATTTCAAATTTTCAAATTTCAAATTTTCAAATTTCAAATTTTCAAATTTCAAATTTTCAAATTTCAAATTTTCAAATTTCAAATTTTCAAATTTCAAATTTTCAAATTTCAAATTTTCAAATTTCAAATTTTCAAATTTCAAATTTTCAAATTTCAAATTTTCAAATTTCAAATTTTCAAATTTCAAATTTTCAAATTTCAAATTTTCAAATTTCAAATTTTCAAATTTCAAATTTTCAAATTTCAAATTTTCAAATTTCAAATTTTCAATTTTCAAATTTCAAATTTTCAAATTTCAAATTTTCAAATTTCAAATTTTCAAATTTCAAATTTTCAAATTTCAAATTTTCAAATTTCAAATTTTCAAATTTCAAATTTTCAAATTTCAAATTTTCAAATTTCAAATTTTCAAATTTCAAATTTTCAAATTTCAAATTTTCAAATTTCAAATTTTCAAATTTCAAATTTTCAAATTTCAAATTTTCAAATTTCAAATTTTCAAATTTCAAATTTTCAAATTTCAAATTTTCAAATTTCAAATTTTCAAATTTCAAATTTTCAAATTTCAAATTTGAAAATTTCAAATTTGAAAATTTCAAATTTTCAAATTTCAAATTTTCAAATTTCAAATTTTCAAATTTCAAATTTTCAAATTTCAAATTTTCAAATTTCAAATTTTCAAATTTCAAATTTTCAAATTTCAAATTTTCAAATTTCCAATTTTCAAATTTCCAATTTTCAAATTTCAAATTTTCAAATTTCAAATTTTCAAATTTCAAATTTTCAAATTTCAAATTTTCAAATTTCAAATTTTCAAATTTCAAATTTTCAAATTTCAAATTTTCAAATTTCAAATTTTCAAATTTCAAATTTTCAAATTTCAAATTTTCAAATTTCAAATTTTCAAATTTCAAATTTTCAAATTTCCAATTTTCAAATTTCCAAGTTTCAAATTTCAAATTTTCAAATTTCAAATTTTCAAATTTCAAATTTTCAAATTTTCAAATTTCAAATTTTGAAATTTCAAATTTTCAAATTTTCAAATTTCCAATTTTCAAATTTCAAATTTTCAAATTTCAAATTTTCAAATTTCAAATTTTCAAATTTCAAATTTTCAAATTTCAAATTTTCAAATTTCAAATTTTCAAATTTCAAATTTTCAAATTTCAAATTTTCAAATTTCAAATTTTCAAATTTCAAATTTTCAAATTTCAAATTTTCAAATTTCAAATTTTCAAATTTCAAATTTTCAAATTTCAAATTTTCAAATTTCAAATTTTCAAATTTCAAATTTTCAAATTTCAAATTTTCAAATTTTCAAATTTCAAATTTTCAAATTTCAAATTTTCAAATTTCAAATTTTCAAATTTCAAATTTTCAAATTTCAAATTTTCAAATTTTCAAATTTCAAATTTTCAAATTTTCAAATTTCAAATTTTCAAATTCTTCAAATTTGCAATTTTTTCAAATTCCAATTGTTTCAAATTTCAATTTTTTTCAAAATTTCAAATTTTTTCAAAATTTCAAATTTTTTCAAAATTTCAAATTTTTGCCAAATTTCAAATTTTTGCCAAATTTCAAATTTTTTCAAAATTTCAATTTTTCTCAAAATTTCAAATTTTTTTCAAAAATTTCAAAT
Source organism: Asobara japonica (assembly GCA_026005395.1). Taxonomy (NCBI): domain Eukaryota; kingdom Metazoa; phylum Arthropoda; class Insecta; order Hymenoptera; family Braconidae; genus Asobara; species Asobara japonica. The sequence continues at coordinate 37,987 of BQMI01000044.1, read as the reverse complement.
TTTTTTCAAAATTTTGAATTTTTTCAAAATTTCAAATTTTTTCAAAATTTCAAGTTTTTTCAAAATTTCAATTTTTTTCAAAATTTCAAATTTTTTCAAAATTTTAAATTTTTTCAAAATTTCAAATTTTTTCAAAATTTGATTTAAAAATAAGTTTTGTATTCTGTGTGTGTGTGTGTGTGTGCGAAGAATCAGTGGAAAGTGAGTTTTTTCAGGATTTATTGAAAAATCATGGCGCCAGTAAATCAGAATCGCCAACCCTCACCCCCGATATATGAAGAAGCAGAGCAAAATGCAGAAAACGGTAGACGTCGCCGTGACCGATTTACCTTACTCCGTGAGGAGAACTGTTGGGTACCTCGCAGCTTGCTGGACCAGCTACCAAGATCGCAAGCAGTGTTCGTGGTTAGGGAGGCAGTTGCACGATTACGGAGGGATGAGAGCCCCCCCCCATAAATATCCTTATTGCTGGACTTGTCCTCCAGCTACGGGCTACCAATTGTGGACAATCTTGGCACCCTACTGCAACGACCTGGGGAATCTGGGCACGGTCTTGATCGACCTGGTGAGTATTTTAAGATTTCTACTGCAAAATTTATCGATGTGCCCGTCAAGGGGAGGGGGATTACACTCGCATCCATAGTGTTTTCTCTATTATTTTTTTCTCTTCTCAACGTCAACATCTCCTCATTACAGGCCTAAGCTGCTCCACATGATGCATCTGATCATTGGCTGGATCCAGTCATCATCATTTATTTATCATTTTTATTCATTGCTTTCATTTTTTTCTCACATGATTATCCAAGCAGCGATGGATCATTGCCCACCAGCCGACAGGGAACCTAACATCGTCTGTGTGTGTGTGTTATTGATTAGTGCTTTTTTCTGCTCTTGTTCAAAATATAAACCTCATCAAACATGTATTTTTTTCATACTTTTTCTCAAAAATTAAAATTGAAATTTTTTTTCTTTACAACAGTTTTTTACTTCATTTCTGCATGTTATTCCCTATAATCATTTCGTTTTCAGGGGGTGAGCCTTTAATTTAAATAGAATATTTTTCAACTCCGTTTTTTTAATATTCATTTTCTTTCATTTTTATATAACTTTTATTTTTTTATATACAAAAGAAGAACGGTATATAGTAATATTGATTATTTCATTAATTTTTTTGGTCAATAATTTTATTCATCACCGTTGATAAGAATGAATTCGCATGGATTGAAGTCACCAGCAAGGAAGCGAAGATAAAGAACACCACGATCTGCATCCATCTTAAGACTCTCGTATTCCTTGCTTTTCTCTAGGAGTCTTGACACTAGCCTCTTCGGGAGCCAGACACAGAATTCACCGTTCAACGATACCAGAATTTTGTCTCCAAATTTTTTGGTTTTAATAGTGCGAAATTCATCAACTTGATATTGACGATCAACTTCCAGCTCGCTAATCTTCCTCGTTGGTAACTGCTCTACCCGGGCAATCTTATTGATTGCGTCATAGGACATCTTCCGTTTTAAACTACTCATAGTTCACACACACACACACACACACACACACACACACACAATCAGTGTATGAAACGAAAAAAAAGGATTTTAACGAATAATTCACTTTTTGTGTGTTCACACAGGTTGAAGATAGAAAAAACGCTCTTATTCTTTCTATTGAGTTTTTGATTTTTTTTCAAGTTTCGTTATAGCAATATCCCTCTCTCTTCACAGCACTGGTGGTAGACTGAGGAGCTTTCGAGTCGCGTCATTTTTATACTATTCGCTGATGAGTCACATGACCATGTAGCGGGGGGGGGGGGGGGGGGGGGGGTAAGTTTCGTTTTTTACGTACAGTACTTCTCATTGCAATAAAACATTTTTGTAATAGATTGAAGCATAGGGTTGTGCTGATTGAAAGACGAAGGATCTCTGAAAGTCACAACATCCTGGAGTCCTACAATAAATTAAGAATTTTGGAGAAAATCGATTGAAAACCATGACTTTTTGTTCATCATCATCTGATTTTGGTACTGGAAGTGCTCTTGAATTTGCACTGAATGCAAAAAGCATTATTTTCGGGTTATATTCACAGATGTCATTTGCAAATGATAGATCTTTCAGAGTTAAATTTCCTCCATTAGCGTAGTTGAGCAAAGAGCTGGCGGCTATGCTGACGAGAGACAAGGGTTGACGCTCCACATTGAGATGATCTATGACTTTTCGAGGATCCCATCTCGTGCAAATTTCATGCGTGCACTGAATTTTGAATCCTTCACCATCTTTTTTCAGGGCCCACTCATATTTCTTACACTGTTGCACATCACTTTCATGTGTATGATGATACTTACAATCATATTGACTCACACATCGTATTTTCTTAGTAATACGTACGTGGTTAATATTAGGAACGCTCTGTTCACCCTGTTTACGCACGTCACACAGACGCGCCTTCAACAATATTTCAAAAACACCGTACATGATGCTGCCGTAACCAGTTCTTCGCAAAGACTAGCCTTAAAGCGCTCACACATTATTTTATAGTCTATAGTCCCATAAAGAGTCGTGTGAGCATACATCAATGCAACCTGAAACTCGTCCAAAGCGATAAGACTCCACCATGATTCTAAGAAATGAGTCAGTGGGAAAAGTAGGAGAAAGACAAGCTGTGAGTTGATACTGCGTCAATGCAACCTGAAACGTTGTCAGAGTAATAAGACTACAGCATGGTTGTAAACATGAGTCACTGGAAAATGTTTGGAGAAACATGAGCTGTGAGTTAATGCGACATGAGATGAGAAACTCTCATCAGAGTGGTATGACTTCATCAATATTCTGAGAAACGAACCAGATAAATATGAAATAATACAGCTAGGAAATGCGACGCTAACTTGAAACGATTCGGAGAAAGCTGCAAGTTGATATTGCGTCAATGCAACCTGAAATGTTGTTGGAGTGATAAGACTTCAGAATGGTTGTAAACATGAGTCATTGGGAAATGTTTGGAGAAACATGAGCCATGAGTTAATGCTACATGATATGGGAAACTCTCATGACAGTGATATGACTTCACCAATGTTCTGAAAAGTGAACCAGATAGATATGAAATAATAATACAGCTAGGAAATGCAAGGCTAACTTGAAAAGATGTTTTTTTCTACCACAGTGCTGAGCTCTTTAGAAAAGCCAACACCGAGACGTCTGTCGTCAGGCTGCATGTGGACAAGCATTGGGTATGGACATTGTCTATCGATTGTGACATGCCTTCACAGACCTGAACGTGAATGAAGAAGTGAATTACAAGTACAGGGTTTCAATAGTGTGTGTATAAATGTGCAAAACATTAGATACACAATGGATGTGAACAAGTGTGCGAGAATGTTAGAGATTTTGGAAAATGCATATGCGAATGCTCCTGCTGTGCAATGTGATGGATGAGCGCAATCCTGCAAAAAGCACATCAAACATTTTTGTAAACTTCTGAAATCACCTGGCATCTTATTTAGTGACAAGAGGCGTTTTGAAACCATGATTGTAACCCTCCACAATTATGATGAAAAATTTCAAATCAAAGGCAGAGTTCACTACGGTGGACGAGTGGGTGCTAAACATCCGGAGGAGGAGGAGGCTCGGATCGTTTGGAAGAATGTGGAATCTGCCTTCCGCGATAGGATTCAAACTGGTGCTGTGATCAACCTAAGTCACAAGGATCTCAAATCCTTTTAGATGGATGCAAGATCTTTAGCCATTAGTCATTTTCGCCATACCCTAGAAAAACAGGGAAATATCCTCGCATGCAAATTCCAAATTTTGAAAAATGGTGAAGTTCTTGAGGAGACGAAATACTTCAACACCAGGAATGAGGTAATTTTGCCCACCACTCACATTGAGGAGTGGTTTGATGAAAATTTAACGGACCGAATACTCGCCAAGGTTGAGGATTTTCAAGAGAAAGATTCCGGTTGGAAATTGAGTAGAATCATGAGTCTAACTGTCAACATGAACAGTTACAAACCTCTTTCGGCAGGATTGTGCACATATATGGAACTTCCAAGACACATCCAATTGAAGCGGGCTGTAGTGAACGTTATGAACAATGACGAGTGTTGCTTCCTATGGTCTGTCATTGCCGCTCTTCACCCTGTAGAGTTGTATCCTGAGCGCAGCACCTCCTATCCCTGCCCCGTTAATGCAACTCTACCTAATGGCAGTAAGCTCAACTATTCCCGCCTCAAGTTTCCGATGCAGCTGAAGGATATCTTAAAGTTCGAATTGATGAATGGATTGTCGATCAATGTGTACGAGATTGACAATGATAACGAAATTGCACCCGTATATTTGAGTAAATGTTGGTCAATATGGCCTACGATTCATCTCTTATTGCTTTGTGGTAATGCTCAGTTGCAGCAGCAGCAGCATAATGAACAACCCATTTATCATTTTACATGGATTCGAAATCTATCGCGTCTCGTGAGATCTCAAATTTCAAAGAGAAAAACTGTTATGTATTTTTGTGACCATTGTCTGACACATTTCATCACTCAGGAATCACTTAACAGGCATAAGGGAGACTGTTTCACACTCAACAATTGCAGAATGGTACTGTCCCAGGAGGGTGAAAATATCTTGAAATTTAAAAACCATCTGTTCAAGGAGATGGCTCCTTTTGTTATCTATGCTGATCTTGAGTGCATTCTGTCTCCAATTGAGGATGATGATGATGATGATGGTTTGATGAGTCAAAAACATATTCCTCACAGTGTAGGTTTCTACTTGCACTGTGACTATGATGACTCACGCTCAGAGTTTAAGATGAATCGTGGTCCAAATTGCATTGAATGGTCCATAGATGAATTATTGCGAATTGCCCGTGAGGTTGATGGGATTTTGAAGACAAAGGTACTGATGCTACCCCTCACCCTTAGCCAAGCCATTGATTTCAAGACTAATCCCAATTGTCATATTTGAGAGAAGCCATTTATAGGTACTGAAACGAGACACCGCGATCATTGTCACTTGACGGGTAAGTATCGCGGTCCAGCTCACCCAGGATGTAATGTCAATTATCAAGACTCTCACATAATACCAGTCGTCTTTCACAATCTCTCAGGTTATGATTCACATTTTTTGGTCAGACCACTTGCTGCGCGACTTTCCAGTGGCATCGATTTACTGCCCATCAACAAAGAAAAGTATATCTCTTTCACGAAGCACGTTGATGGCACAGTTGTGAAACTTAGATTCCTCGATTCTTTTCGCTTTATGGCTAGTAGCTTAGAGAAATTAGCTAGTTACCTCACTGTACAGAACAAGTCCATCACTCAAAAGTACTGCCATGCTGATATGGAGAAATTTCAGCTTTTGGCTAGAAAAGGAATTTTTCCCTATGAATACGTAGACTCTTGGGAGAAACTAAGCGATCCACAATTACCTCCAATCAACAATTTCTACTCAAAATTGACTGATGAAAGTGTATCTGCTGAGGATTCTGCCCTTGCGCAAAGAGTCTGGCAAGTGTTTGATATTACATCTTTGGGTGAGTATTCAGACCTCTATTTGACTACAGATGTCCTACTTTTGGCAGACATTTTTCAAAATTTTCGACGTGTTTGCTCCATGGTTTATAAACTCGACCCCCTTCACTATTACACAGCACCAGGACTAGCATTAGATGCTATGCTCAAATGCACTGGTGTCAGTCTTGAGCTATTAACTGATGTTGAAATGCACTTGTTTGTGGCGAAGGGTATTCGAAGCGGTGTGGCGCAGTGCTGCAATCGGTACGCCCGTGCGAATAACAAGTACATGGCGGAAGAATTCGATCCCACTAAGGAGACCTGCTATCTCATGTACTTTGACGTTAACAACTTGTATGGTGCAGCCATGTCACAGGTCTTACCATTAGGATCATTCAAATGGATTGATCCATCAATTGTCGATGTGCTCACACATCCAGATGACTCAGCAAAAGGATACATCCTTGAGGTGGACTTGGATTATTCCAAGGAACTTTTTGAGTCTCACAAGGATTTACCCCTTTGCCCCGAACATGTTACTCCCCCTAATAAGAAGATCTCAAAACTAATGACAACTTTACTGCCAAAGAAAAATTATGTCATCCACTATAAGAATCTAAAGCAAAGTTTAACTTATGGTCTAACATTGACTGAAATTCATCGGGTATTGGAATTTGATCAGGCGCCATGGCTAAAACCATACATCGACCTCAATACAGACTTGAGAAAGCAATCCACCAACGATTTCGAGAAAAATTTCTTCAAATTGATGAATAATGCGGTCTTTGGTAAAACCATTGAGAATGTGAGGAAGCAAAAAGACGTGAAGTTGGTGACGAAGTGGGAAGGGAGATATGGAGCGAAAGCTCTAATTGTTCGACCCAGCTTCCACAGCTGCACCATTTTCAATGATGAGATGGTGATTATCCAATTGGATCGTACGAAGAGATTTTTCAACAAACCCATTTACATTGGTTTCTCAATTTTGGACATTTCAAAAACATTCATCTATGATTTTCATTATGAGTATATTAAGGAAGTTTTCGGAGATCAGGCTAAGCTTATGTATACAGATACTGATAGTCTCCTGTATGAGTTTAGAGTGCCCGACATTTATGAATGTATGAAACGTGATATTGATTAGTTTGACACGTCCGATTACCCAGCGGACAATGTTTATCAAATGCCGCTTGTGAATAAGAAAGTGCTCGGACTGATGAAGGATGAATGTAATGGGCGGGTTATGAGTGAGTTTATAGGCTTAAGAGCAAAATCATATGCATTCAAAATCCATGGGGATGAGAGAGTGAAGATGTGTGCCAAAGGAGTGAAACGGTCTACTGTGAAAACAATAACCTTTGATGATTATAAAAACTGTTTGATGAACTACGAGGTTTTGGTCAAAGACCAGTATTTGATTAAGAGTAATAAGCATAATGTGTATACAGTGAAACAACGGAAATTATCTGTAAGTTGGAATGATGATAAGAGAGTGCTCTCTGTAAATTCAACCGACACTGTGCCTTATGGCTATTGTTAATAAACAACTCATTATTAAGGAAAAACAATTATTTGATTTATTTGCCTCTAACATAAATCACAATTCATTTTTATTAATCCAACTGTTATGAGTATTGGCTGACGCTGACTCTGGTAAGTTCCTCTTGGTAGAAGCCACCTTTGATAGGACTACCCTCATAATCGGAGAGTCGATACGTCACGGGTTCGGTATTCTGCACTTCAGTTACAGTGAATATTTCTGTTGTCCAATTGGGTGTGTACCCTTTCTCGAACACATTCTTGTACTTACTAATGCGCACTTTATCTCCAACTCGGAACGTGATTCTTCTGTTTGTGTGATTGGTCCCGAATCTCCCATAGACATGTTGGAGGAGGTACTGCTCCTGATCAGCAGTGACATCTTTGGGTTTCATGCGAATTGTGCGATGTGTGGTGGCATTGTAAGACTGCATAAGTTTCTCGATAATGGGAATCCACTTATAGGTTCCCTGCAGACTGAATTGTTTCCACATTTTCTCTTTGAGTGTACGATTGAAACGTTCGCAGATGGATGCCTTGAGATTACTGAATGTTGAGTACATGTTGATACCGTGATGCTTCATGAGATATTGAAATTCTCTGTTGTAGAATTCTTTGCCCTGGTCCACATGCAGATTTTGAGGTATACGGCCTTGCTCTCATATGGATTCCATGGCTTTCGTCACATCTTTGCCATTTTTTGTCTTGGTGGGTACAGCCCATGCATACTTGGAAAAAATATCAATGACCGTCAACAGGTATTTATATCCTTTATTCATGCGGGCATAGGCTCCCATTTCCACAAGATCGGCCTGCCAAGTGTCATCCACGCTGCGCATCTCCACCCGACGTCGTGGATAGTTCCGTCGAGGAGGTCTATGAAGTTCTTCCACCACCGCTACCCTCTCCTTGCTCATTTTTTTCCAGTGCAACCAAACGAGTATCCAAATTTCAAATCATCTGAGCATTGCGCAAGGTCAAATCGTTATTTATATTCTTTTGAAGAATGGTGAATTGTTCCAATATTAATCGGTGCAGGCTCTCTAGCATGAATTTAATGTCAAACTCACTGTTGAGTGTTGTTGATAGTTCGAGATCAAGTTGATGAATGAGTTCAGAAATTTGCTGCAAATGTTCTTGAACATCCTCTTCATGTATACTATGCTCCTTCATCATATTCGAAAAATTCTTCTCAAAGGTCTGAATAATGTTCTGAATATCTTCAATCCTGTTGCCCAGCGACGCTGTTACAGTGTACATAACATGAATTTCCTCTTTGACAACATTTCGTATCATTCCAGAAGATACAGCATCAGCATCATCCATAGCTATGCCGAGCTTCTCAAGAGGAGCTACCATTGGCCTCAACAATTCACTCATTTTCTCTTGAGTGCCGTCTCTCCCTGATTTCAGCAGTTTATGCTTGCGACGAATAGCATTACTTGCCTCTGCTATACGATGCAAGACATACGTCTCCTTCTCGAAAATCTTGCGCTGCATGTTGATGATTGGGGGCTCACTCAACAACTGGTATCCACATCCTTAGATTGAGTGTATTTATCGCCTCAGGAAAGAGTGGAACCCTTTGCGATAACGACCCTCCTGTAACTCACTATCCTTATCGATTACCACAAAACTGTGCTTGCCCTCTATCCAACACTTGGCACATAAGTTCTTGAATTCTTCAAAAGACATATCACTGTTCACATGATCCTGATAGATGTGTTTCAAATTCCTATCATCTTGACGAAAGAGAATGAGCAGATTGGCATTGTCACGCACTAGGTGTTTAGGGACATGTGCATAAGTCTGACAGAGGTAGAAACTATCTACGTCCTTGTGTCGTCCCATGCAAAAGAATGCTCGCATATTATCTTGCTTTTCACATGCTACATCGTCGAAGATCATGATAGAGTTTGACCGAGCGTCCTCTGGTAGAATTACGTCCTCATGCTCACTGAATGAATAATATCCCACACCTTTGATGGGGGCCAGTATTTTTCGCAGCAATTCATACTTGGGCTGATGGAGTGATTTTGAGTAGGCGTAAATGTTTTCAAATCGTAGACCATTGGGGTGGACGATCAGCCCGAGTAGAGCATTCGTTTTACCACAATTGGAGGGACCGCAGATAACTGCACGCACACTGCTGGGTAACAGAGCACCATGACGTTTCTTCTCCCCTCTCTGAGTTGTAAGCTCATCAAAATTAGCTATTGGAAGCTTTGTCCTCTGTTCTGTAAACTTCATGATTACTGACTGACTGAACCACTATAAAGATCCACTATTTATAGTGCTCGATGCATGGTAAATTATAAGGGGGTAGTGCTCACGTGCATGAATCAGGCTAACTAACCAAGTACTTCCTCCCCAAACGGTTTCGATAAAGCCAGAGTTCTATAAAGGAGGTGTATTCATTGCCTCAGTCATCAGTTGTCATCTGGTCATGAGTGGATGTCAACGTAAGAGAGGTCGTGGACTAGTGAATAGGCTCATTAATAAGCTTCCCGTGGAATTACATCTACCGGGCTATAACTATTGTGGCCCTGGTACGAAACTGAAGGAGAGATTGGCTCGCGGCGATCCCGGCATTAATCTCCTAGACACAGCTTGCAAGGAGCACGACATAACCTACTCAGAAAATCGAGAAAACCTCTCTGCACGTCACGCTGCTGATAAAATCCTCACGGAGAAAGCTTGGAAACGAGTCTTCGCAAAGGACGCTGGTATTGCAGAAAAAGCAGCAGCTTGGGGCATCGCTAATACCATGAAGGTGAAAACCTCCCTCGGTATGGGGCTTAAAAGTCATCCAAAGAGAAAGGGGAGGAAGAAGACGGGGCGCAAACATCGTGGAGGTGGGCATGAGAAGAGAGTGGTATTGAAACGCATCATCGACGCTGCCAAGTCTGCAATGCATCCAGGAGAAAATGCTATTAAAAGCGCGCTGAAAGGTGCACGCACAGCGGTGAAGATGGGTGGTGGTAGGAGACGTGTACGACTACCTCGTATTCTACCAGTGCCATCTAAAATTGGTGGGCTGCTGGCCTTCCTCATTCCTCTTTTCGCAGGTTTGAGTGCAACCGGAGCATTAGCAGGGGGCGCTGCGGGTATCGCAAAGCCATCAACGACTCGAATGCAGCAAAAAAAGCTCTTGCAGAGAGTACACGCCACAATAAAAGCATGGGAGCTATTGCCTTGGGCAAAGGACTCTACTTGAAACCTTACAAGAAGGGTTTGGGTCTCCACTTGACAGATTACGGTAACGGTCCTAGCTTAAGTGCTCAGAACAGTAATAAGAAGAAAAAAAACGTGTAACGCTACCACACCGAGCCCTCACTGATGCCGATCTCGTGAAGTACGCCAAAATCTTGAAGATTCCATACTTTCGTGGTGTATACATGAGAGATGAGATGCCCTCAAGGGGTCCCCGCGAAAACGAGTCGGCAATCATCAAGCTTGATGAGAAGGATGGGCCTAGAACACACTGGGTCGCCTACCGAAACCATAAAAACAAAATTCTCTACTTTGATAGTTTCGGTAATCTGCGCCCACCACAAGATTTAATGAACTACTTCGGTGTTGGTAGCGTTGTTCAGTACAATCTTCATCGATATCAGGATTATGACACAGTAGTATGTGGTCATCTGTGTCTGAAATTCCTCCAGGGCGACAAAGTTTTTTCCCTGGAAAGTCTCAGTGAATTGCTGCGGCTACATCAGTTGAGTTTTCTCCAACGACAATGACGAATCGCTCACTTTGACCCTGACGGGCACCTCCTCAGTGCTGGAGAGCCACTACTTCCCTCCCATTGAATTGTCACCACTCAAGAGCTACACGCTGGGACTAGCGCAGTTGCTCACCTTCAATTCCATTCCCAACATCGACACGGGTAACAATAAATTCTATGTAGGTGATAGAGTAATTCACCTACCCACGGGAAGCTATGAAATCACAGACATTGAGACATACTTGGTTGAGAAGCTGAATGAGCATGACATAGCCATTAGCCTCAAGCCCAACAATACCACGCTCCAGAGCATGATCAAGTGTAGTGAGTCTGTGAATTTTGAAAAGGAAAACTCAATTGGCTCACTGTTAGGATTAACACGAAGAATCCTTCCGGCGCATATAACACACCAATCAGATTCTCCCGTGCGCATCCTCAAAATTAATTCCCTGCGCGTCGAGTGCAACATCACCGCTGGGGCATACAACAGTACTGAACGAGTCCACACTATACATGGATTTTTCCCATCAGTTCCACCAGGATATAAGATTGTGGAAGTACCATCGAGCATCATTTACCTTCCTATCACCGTACATGCAATAGATCATCTCCAAGTGAGACTTGTCGATCAGGATGGTCAATTGGTAAATTTTAGAGGTGAAGTGATTACAATACGCTTGCACATCAAGTCTTAATGGGTATTGTTTTCAATACCAAGTCCGGTGGGCGGTATAAAAGTGAGTCATCATTGCCAGGTCAAAGCAGTCGGCGAAAACCCCTCAAACCATTGACATTGTAGAACATCAAATTTCTGAAGAGCTTGGGACTCAAAGTACAAAAAAGAAGAAGACGTTGAGGGAGAGAGTGTGGGGTTTTTTCTGTCGCTGTGTCATCACCTACAAAGACAAAAAAACAAAACATGGCGGCGGACATCCTAAAAGTTGAGAAACCCATTATGTTTGATGAATCCATTGCTCACTATGAGATTCATACACATCAGCCTTTTACTTCTGCGACTTTCAATAACAATGATGAAATCCGCATAGCCGTCCAGCATCAAGATTTGTGTTTACTACCCTGTAAGAGTTCGCTACATGTACACGGACGTTTGACTAAAGACAATGGAGCAGCTGTCACACACACGAGACTGGTAAACTGTGCTATCCTCCATATGTTCGAGGAGGTGCGCAATGAACTGAACGCCATTGTAATTGACAGAAGTAAAAATGTGGGTCTCACTACCCTAATGAAGAATTATATCTCGCAAACACCAAGTCAAGCTGCTCCCATGGAAAATGCAGGCTGGATACTCAACGACAATGAATCAACGATTGTCGATGCCGAGGGATATTTTGATATCTCCATACCACTGAGTATGCTGTTGGGTTTTGCTGAGGACTATGAAAGAATCATCGTTAATGCGAAATATGAGCTGATCCTTACACGAGGAAACACTGATGTGAATGCAATTGTACAAAATCCACCGGTTGGCACTGCACCCGAAGTCATCAAGCTGTCCTTCGTGAAAGTCGAGTGGATGATTCCCTACATCAAGGTTGCCGATTCTAGGAAAACCTCATTGCTAAAGCACACTGCCAAGGATGCCGCAATTCCCATCAGTTTCCGCACTTGGGAGACTTATGATTATCCCCTGCTGCCAGCCACTTCAAAACATGTCTGGGTGGTGAAGTGCTCAACGCAACTGGAGAAACCGCACTACGTCATTCTCGGCTTCCAGACCAATCGCAAGAATCAAGCCACCAGAAATGCCAGTCGATTTGATCATTGCAATGTACGCGATGTGAAACTCTTTCTCAACTCACAGAGTTACCCTTATGGGAATCTCAATCTTGATATCGCGCACAATCAGTATGCTGTGCTCTACGACATGTACACCAATTTTCAAAGCTCATACTACGCTAAAGAGGCCGAGCCACTTCTTAGCAAATCGAATTTTTTGAACTACGCACCACTCATCGTGATTGACTGCTCCAAGCAAAACGAATACTTGAAATCCGGACCAGTGGATATTCGTCTGGAATTTGAATCTCATCAGAATTTGCCCGCTCAAACAGCAGCGTCCTGTTTGATATTGCATGATCGCATCGTTGAGTACCATCCAATCAGTGGAACAGTGAAAAACTTATCCTAGTTATTCAGCCATATCAATTGAGTCAATGTAATACCATTTTATTGTGAATAAAAGACTTTATTTTTCTTTTACATATATGCGTATGATTATTATTACATAGAAGATAAAAAAAAACCTTATAGACATCATTTTTTTTTTATTCATCATTTTTCCTGTATGGATGTCCTTGGTGTGTTCGCTGATATCTTTGTCCCTGACGCTTCTGCACTGGAAAGGGCTCAGCAGAAGTACTGGTTGAAGGTTCTCCCTGACCACTATGTCTAGCAGAAGGGACATCGTCTTTGTTGTTCTCTTTGTCCTGCTCACTCCTTTCTGCTGTTGTCAACTGGAGCAATTGACGTTGCTTCTGAATCGCTTTCAAGTTTTCCCGCAAATCGAGGAAATCATGGAGCAAACCCCATGCACTTTCTGGTGCATCATAGCCATAGTGATTGATGACAATCGACTCGTAAGTAGTAGTGTATGGTGACCACACTACGAGAAATTCCTCATCCTCAATGGCACTGTCATAAACAGTAAATATCTGCAGCAGTTCTAAATTCTCAGACAGCTCCAGAAAATTCAGAAGACAGTCACGAGCTTTTTGTGGTGGATGGTAGCCATAATGCTTCACCAGAATATCTTCATACTCCACCGCAAATGGTGGACGCCCGCACAAACACCTCACTTCATCAGGACTCAACGACTCCATGATGCAGACTAAAGTCTCGGTGAGAACAGTGACAACTCCAATCCCCCACCCCCCCCCCCCTCTATCACTCGACTGCTCGCAGGAAACGTTCAGCCTGCTGGATTTTGATATCCCAATGGGATTGCAGCAGAATATATTGCTTGTTGGGATTTTCACCGCGCCGCAACACACGATATTGCTTCACAATTGTGAATTTGTCTATCAGGTGAATTATATCACGGTAAAAGGTGAATGCGGGGGGGGGGGGGGGGGATCAACACTGTCACCATAACGTCTCACAATAACACCAAAATCATCGCACTCCCAGGGTTTTCGATGACAGGTCTCGTAGCGTTTTATGAGCTCATGATCCCCATAGGTTTCAATAATGTTATGCACTAATCCCCAACCATCAGTGGTATCCTGCCCGAAATATTTCCTAATAATAGTGGTACAGTCGTATTCATGTGGTGGTACACTACGAAAAAATCTCAATTCGTTCAGCCGCAATGGGTCCATGAAGATGACTGCGTCTTAAAACAATGAAGCATAATGTACGACCATCGCGCATGCGCAAGCGAAGAAAGGGGGTGGGCCACAACTATAATTGCATGTAGGGAGGGGTGTAGCCTTGAAAAAATTCCGGGAAATTGTTTCTCAATACTGCCCATAACTAATGACGTAATCCGTTATGCCTATACATAAAATTCATGACATCTCCTCCATCGAATTCAGTCACTCTCGAAAGAGTGCAGTGATCAGATGGATGCCATAGTGGATGTGCAGGGACTATGCGGTTATGAGAACATTTTCATTGTGAAGGAAGTGGCAATTGGCTACATAAATGATTCCGATAGCATTAATTGTATGCTCTTTAAACCACCGTACGCGGGTCCGGAATTACCCCGCCAAATACAGCGCACAAATGCTTGGCTCATCAGTAACCATCATGGAATCACCTGGAATGCTGGTCAAATATCCTACTCCGACATTCATCGAGTGCTCCAAAGGGAATTGCCCAGGAAAACCATAGGTACTGTGTACGTGAAGGGTTTGCAGAAGCAACAGTGGCTTCAAAAGATGCTCGGCCCTGATCGATCAGTGGTGAACTTGGAAGATTTGCAGTGCCCAAAGTTGTCGATGCTCGAGACTCCCAAATGTTCCAATCACCTGGCAAAATGCGAATCATCGCCATACGTTTGTGCTGTTGATAATGTAAGACGTTTGAAACGCTGGTACATGAAGAAGAACAATGTGCGCCCCCCTCCTAAACAATGTGAAAAAAAAAGTTGGTTGAGATTTCTTTCCTACCCTCAAAAAAAAAAAAAAAATCATCCTCATAAGGAGATTGCGCACACGAGGATTGTTCTCATTTACTATTCAACAGTTGAGCGAATCGGATGAAAGATGGATAAACGTTCTCAAAATACGAAATCAAATGAGAGCCGCTGGCATCAGGAGCAGCAGCAGAAACGTACTCAGGAGAAATTTGAGAAATCTAAGACCCTGGAAGGCAGCAAGCCTTATAATAAAGAGGCCGGTCCAGGAAAATATGGTGCTATTGGCGCTGAACGTTATCAAAAATGAGTACTGTGAACATTTCTAAAAACATAAAAAAAAAACCTTTGCAGAAAAGCATTGTGAAATTTTATTGTAAACAAATTTGGGAAATATATGAGATATTCTTTATAATTTTTCCTGTGCATTCATATCACTTTGACCCCACCTCAAATGTAATCATCAGTCGGACATCTATCCCACTGTATTACCGACCGCGGAAAACGTCACCACCTCCAATTCAGCTACTCATCAGTCGGCTATGCAGCATACGCATATATCCCGCTAAATTACTGGCAGCGGAAAACGTAGCCACCTCTAAATCAGCTACCCATCAGTCGGTTATGCAGCGCACTGCATTACCCCCCCCCCCCCTTTTCCAACCGCGCACGGGCTGCGCGGGGGAGATGCGCACGGGCTGCGCAGAAGAGCTGCGCAGAAACGCATTTGGAGTTGAACCCCTCTTGCCTAACTACTCTAGCATCTATATAAATATAGTAGAAGAGCCCAATGTTAAATTTGGCCAAAATCGGAAAAAATTAATTTGCTTTTTTCGACCCAGATCGACGGGAGTGTCTTCTAGGGGTGGCAATTGGATATTATAAACGCGCACGGGGCCAAACATTCGATTTTATAAAATTTAAGTTTGCCTCCCCATAAGGTCCCAATTATGATTGCGTGTTTGGCTTATACGGTCCCTACGTCACAAGTATGAGGATTTTATCATATATAGATATACTTTAAGAGTATATCTATTCCTGAATCCCGGTCGATCGCTTCGAGCATTCCTTTTTTCTGATTTGTGCAGATTGGATTTTTTCATATAAGTATTAATTAATTGAAAATTTTTCAATTAATTAAAACTGAGAGCGAAACATTGCGCAATTGTAATGCTCTCTCAGGAATAGATATACTCTTAAAGTATATCTATATATGATAAAATCCTCATACTTGTGAGGTAGGGACCGTATAAGCCAAACAGTCAATCATAATAAACACCACCGGTCAAAACAAATTCAAGAATAAGGTCCCAATGTTAAATTTGGCCAAAATCGAAAAAAATCAATTTCACTTTTTCGACCCAAAATCGACGGGAGTGTTTTCAAGGGGCCCCAATTGGATAATATGAAGGTGGACGGGGCCACAAATTCGATTTTCAAAATTTTAAGTTTGCCTCCCCATAAGCGCCCAATTTAAAATTTGGCCAAAATCGCTAAAAAATTAATTTCACTTTTTCGACCCAAAATCGACGGGAGTGTCTTCTGCGGGTCCCAATTGGATAGTATTAAGGCGCACGGGGCCAAAAATTCGATTTTAAAAAATTTAACTTTGCCTCCCCATAAGAGCCCAATGTTAAATTTGGCCAAAATCGAAAAAAAAAATCATTTGCTTTTTTCGACGCGAAATCGACGGGAGTGTCTTCTAGGGGCCCCAATTGGATAGTATAACGGCGCACCGTGTCAACCATTCGATTTTGAACAATTTAAGTTTGCTTCCCCATAAGCGCCCAATGATAAATTTGGCCAAAAAGAAAAAAAAATAATTTGACTTTTTCGACCCAAAATCGATAGGAATGTCTTTTAGGGGTCCCAATTGCATTGTATAAACGCGGACGGTGGGAAAATTCGATTAAAAAAAAATTAGCTTTGCCTCCCCATAAGAGCCCAATGTTAAATTTGGCCAAAATCAAAAAGAATTAATTTGAGTTTTTCGACCCAAAGTCTTCCACGGGTTCCAATTGGATAGTATAACGGCGCACGCCGCCAAAAAATCGATTTTAAGAGATTTAAGTTGGTATATCCAAAAATTTCTTTTAATTATCGTTATTAATATTGTTATTGTTTTTAGAATGAACCTTTTATGAGGAGCGAAATTCTCCTTTTTATGCTTGTATTGTTGTTTGTTTATTTAAACATAACAATCCAAAATTTCTCGAGACTTACCTGTTGTTCGATTGGACAGTAAGTAGCCAGCAAGTCTCGTAATAGATCTTTAATATTTTCTATGAATGAAATTTATGCGATATTTGTCTTCGTATATTGATTTAGGTAAGACTATGGAAATTTTTCAGAAGCAATCTAGGGATTATGACTCGGTTTTGGAAATAGGACATAAGTGATAGTGAGATAGAAATACTCAGATTACACCTAGATTACCTTCTTTTGTGCGTATATATTTTCTGATTGGTTGGTTCTACAGCTGTTTACAGATATCGGTTAAAGATGGTCAGATTTCTATAGCCAAGGTCAATTTATGTACAGATTCCTCGATTTGTATATCTCTGCGGCGATTTATGAGCGGCGCGGATATTTATCTTCTTCTGGTTTCACACTTTCAGAATGTTTATTATGAGAAACTAAAAACCGACTTCACCCAAAGATGTCTTCTTTTATTGCGGCCCGGAGATTATATCGATTTAAGACTATGATTTGCCCAATTTAATTCGTATCCCTACTTCAGAAGGGATTTTCCGATTTTCGTCAAAAATTATCGGAGTGATAAGTTTTACTACGGCCCGAACTAAAAGATCGTTTCACTCTAGGATTTTTAATTCTCCGCAGAACAATTATTATGGTTAAAGCCCCGATTTTGAGCAACCGTGGTTCTCGTTCGGTTGGAGATTAGAGTCTGATTATGTGGCGCCGATTGGGGCTTAAATGTCCCAAGGAAATCATGGATTTGGGGTGCGGTGAACGCCCTGCTGTCACTATTGCCAGGCGTTTTTGGCTTCCATTCGGCGCCAAAATTGCTGAGTTTCAAATTCCTCGACCTTTGGAACTGTGAGCAATTTTGTTGTGTTGCGAATTTTTGGTAAGCAAAAGTCGCTGCTGAAGCGGTGAACTAAGTTGAGCAATTATTTTCCTTACTTTAAATATTATTTCTAAATTACATGCTTGAATTTTGATTATTCAAGATTATAGTCTATAAGCAGGTATACATGTTAAAAATAGGGAAGAAATGGGTCCGGATATAACAACCCCCTCTCAAGAAAAAGAGGGAGTTTTCCCCCCTTTTGTTTCTTGAGATTCGATTCCTTATGTTATTTCTTATGCCATTCCTAGTTCTTATACGAAATTGTGTTGTGGGTAACCGAGGTGGCCACGCTGGGGTACATTCACCCCAGGTGCATATGTATTTATCTTGGGTTAAAGAAGGTAAGTACCCTTTTAATTAATTATCCTATTATAGTTATTATATTCAAATTATACGATAATTATTGATCGCAATATATACATGCAAACATGCATGCATATATGCACACACACATGTATCCATACATACACTCATACATGTGCAAACATACACACATGTATGTATATGTACACCCATACATGTGCAAACGTATACACATGTGTGTATACATACACTCATACATGTGCAATCATACACACATGTATGCATATATGATACTGTATCCCCACCCATATGTACAGATATATATATGTATACGGATGTGTATATGCATTTGTTGGTTATTCATACATATGTCGTTAAACTTTATTGATTTATTTAATTTTTTTTTTTTTTTTTTTTTTTAGATGGCAGATGAATTTGTGTTCAACGTTGAGGAGGAAGATAGGTGGAGAGACTGGTGGGAGGATGGACAAAAGAATATCATGGAGGACCAGAGATTGGGTCATATTCTCTTGCGGGTTTCGCGTACGCAGCGAATTCACCGTCACGATTTACTGTCGTTTTCATCAACGGTCCGGAACATTATGTTTGTTTCGGTGATTATTATTATTACTAATTTTTATGATGCCTATTGCATGTATTGTTACAGTGTTATTCTAACGTGTATTCATAAATATATATATTTATTTATTTATATATATATAGTTTTAATATTTTTTCTTTTGGTTTAAGGAATTCTAGTGCCAGGCTTCATGGTATGAGCGGTTTTTGAGTTATCTGGAGGAGGTCGATCTGTTGGAGGTTTGGGCTCGGGACAAGGTTAAGTTGTTACGCGCTGCGTTTCAATATTTGTGCGAGGTTGACCCCCAACAAATGGACAGGGCGATGGATATGCAGCGAGGTAGGGATAGGCGAGATAGAGGCAGATTGGCAAGGGTGGGTCTAGAAGGACATGAGTGTTAGGGTCGGTCGTGTCCTATTGATTTTAATTGGTGAGTTTTAATCGATATATATTTTTATGTTGTTATGTATATATGTTTTTTTTTAAATGAAGACAATGTTTATTTAGGTGAGTGGTTATTTATATTATTTTCTTGTATGTATGATTAATACGAGTTTGTCTAGTTTTTGTTGAACAAGGTTAGATTAATTTTTCACGTCACGCACTTTATTCGTTAAACACAAATATGACCTTTTCATTTGCAGTTAACATTGTTACTGGCCCTACGCTTACTTGTTTTTCGATTCGCAGGTTACTGGTCATGTTCTACGTATGCAGAATGGTGAACTGGTGGATTCCGTGTTGTTGGCCGGAGATTGGGGCTGTCCCGTTGTTGTTCCTGATGGTCTTGCCAGCACTGTTACCTCGATGGGTGGTTGGAGTACATGACTTGATGTATCTGTCATGGCGATCGCAGGAGTCCTTTTCTGGCGGCATAGTTTCTTGAGTGATGAGCAGCTGCGGAAGATTGAACATATGTTTAAGCCTTTTCTGTAGGCCATCACTCCGAGCAGGCTGAAGATTATGCCAAGTCCGCGCGAAATACCGAAGCTTCTCATAGTCAGGAGTTTATGATGTGATTGTTCTTGATGGTGTAAGCCGATGTTTTTTGCTGTGTCAATGGTTTCTTGCATTGACTTATCAAACAGGTGAGTCTTATTTTCGTGTGGGAGTATCTCTTGTATGACTTGGAACAAAGAACCCGGTGCTTTGGGCTGTTCCCAAAGTATTGGGGCTAATCTTGTTATATTTAACGTTGTAGGTATGCCATGGATCGTTGGAAGTTCGGATTGCACGACGTTAGTAGTTTCCAGCCGTACTCTTGAAGTCTCTGCAATGCAGTTTGGGTTGAGTACTAAGATACCCGTCCCGGTTATAGTCTGTGGAGATGATGGTTGGTCATCACAGCTTATTTCTGTAGACTCAGGTTCCATTGTAGAGTAGACCCAACCATCTGCAGTATTTAGTTTTGTCCAAGATGTTTCTAGGTTATTTGTAAGCCTTATGTCACAGTTTTTATAGAAGTCTTCTTTCGGTTGTAATTCGTTATTCATAAGTAATTTGTACTCGCAAGTTGTTTGACTGTCGGTTTTTCGTGAAGGTACCCCCTTTTGGCATGCTAACCACGTTTCTAGTGGCACACATTCGTCTAGGAAATCTTGGTTTATCAGGCTATACCGAGATGTTTATCTTGATACCATAATGTAGTCTGTCTTTGGACTAATGCATGTGGCTATTTTTCGTAATTTTGGCAGCATCTGGGGGATTTTGCAGGGTATTATCGTATACAACGCGAATGATTCTCTTGACATTAATGGTATTTTGAGTGTTAGCAAAAATCTCCATTGATGGTAGGCAGTCTCGATGTTGCTTATCTGCGACAGGGTGGCGAGGTCCAACTTGTTCTTATGGATAGGAAATAAATCGTTCGAGTTTTCTTTTTGTATTTCATTTAGTGCCATCATTAACCGTTCATGGGAGAGCAGATATGGGCTGATTTTTCCGTGTTTCGCATCTTCGCTGGCTTGAACTACTTTGTTGGCGTTATCTAAATACTTACAAGCGGCATACTCCATGTTTATCCCCATATGATTGAGCCTTTCCATATACTTTAGCCGTGCAATAGTATTTTGATTTCTCTCCATATTGTTATTCAGGTTCTCTAGCCCACGTTCCATTCCTTTGATGTTTTGGTGGTCTCTCAGTTGGGATTCTTTAACTTTGTTAATTTCCGCTTGGATTATATGTGTAGAATTTTCTATTAGATGTGTGATTTGACTTTGATCTTGATAGAGACGGTCGATTTCCTTTTTGATGTGTTGTTGGTCATTGTAATCCATAGTGCCAAAAAGTTTACGTGAAATTGCGCCTATGATTCCTATCAGAGGGGCTCTAGGTTTACGTTTCAATACGCTTGGTTCAATATTAGGCTGTTCTAAGATGTTTTTGAGGTGATTTTTCATAGTAGCTAGTTCTTGGTTTATATCTTCGAGGAAATCCATTCGGAGATAGTGAACGCAATTTTGGTGGGTGAATTGTTCGGTCACGTTTGGTTATTCCGTCTGGCTATTTCTAGCCCAGGTAGGTCGATGTTTAGTACTCCTTGTACATCTAGGGTGATCATTAACTTCCATGATTTGCTTATGAATCTGATTTCATCGATCTTTTTGTAGTATAGACCAGGATTATGTGTCAAAGGGTGTATTTGGTACGTGGCCGTCAATCCTTGGCTTTGTTGAAGGAGCATGGTTATGAGGGTTGCCCACAAAACCTTCATCTTGATGGTATTCTTGTTTCTGTAATTAGATTTTCTTGGAAGGGTGGTAAATTTTGGAACCAATTTTTGCGAGTGTATCTGCTTGTTCATTTCCATATACACCCTGGTGTTCCGGTACGTATTCGAATTCTACATCTAATTGTTGAATTATTCGGTTTAGGTCTCGTAGTACCTCCTGATTTGCGACCGGCTTTCGTTTTGCGTTTAACCATCCGTTAGCTCCCCATTTTTCGATGTATTCGGTTATGCAGTTGATCAAGTATACCGAGTCTGTGATGATCTTCACTTTTGGGATGTTGTGCTGTAGGCAAATCTTACAGGCTTCCGTGGCTGCGAAAATCTCTGCTACTATGTTCGTTACTTTTTCTTGATGGAGGATCTTTGTTGTGTTGAGGGGGTGTTGATTTCCAAACCATACGCATCTTTTTTCCGTTCTTAGAACAAAAACCATCAACATAGATGTTTATCCTTTTGTTATCCTTTGGTTGTAGTTCCATTTCCTTTTTCTTCCTGTAGATGAAAAGGCGCATGATAATCTGAGGTTCGAAAAAGGGAAAGTTATCAGAGGTTACCTATTTCTCATTATTCGTTTGCGCAGATTTTCAATTTTTCGGACGTTTTTGGAACCTTTTTCCTTCTTCTGTTCCAAAGATTACATTTCCTCTTTCTGTGATGTCGATGATTTCGTAAGGACCGGTGAAATGGTTGTCCAGTTTACCTTGTCGTGGTTCCTTTTGAACATAGACAAAGCCCCCTTTCTGGAGCTTGATGGATTTGACATTCCTGTCGTAATATTCTTTCGATTTATGTTTGGCTGCTATCAGGTTTTGAATTGCTATTGTCCGAATTCTCTCCATTTTTCTTGCCATGTCAAGGAGGAAATCACCATAGGTTTCGATTTGGGATGCATCGGAAATGTTAGTTGGCAGTCGAGCCCTTTTTCCAAATGTTAGTTCAAATGGTGTAAATTTGGTGGCATTATGAACTGTACTATTGTAGCATAGCATGGCATAAGGTAGTAACGTGTCCCAATCCTGAATTTCATCAGTATAGGCTCGCAGGTATTCTGCAAGGGTATGGTGACTCCGCTCTAGTGCCCCATTAGTCTGGGGTCGATAACCTGAAGTAGTAATGTGGTGGAAACGTAAGAGGTGACTCATCCTTGCGATGAGTTTACTAGTGAAACTCGTACCCCTATCGCTGAGGATAATTTTGGGACATCCGAAAATTGCGACATATTGTGTAGTGAGAGCTTCTGCGATAGTATGTGCCCTGATATCCGGTAGAGGGACAGCCGTACAATGTTTTGAAAAATTGTCTTGTATGGTGAGGATATGGATATTCCCATTTGTAGTGCGTGGCATTGGGCCCACTGTATCGATGGATATCTTTTCGAAGCATTCAGACGGGGTTTCAGTGATGAGCATTGGTTGTTTTGTCTTTATCCTTAGCTCCTTTTTTAATGCGCAGATTTTACATCTGGTGACGAATTTCTCTACGTCTTGTTTGAGGTCAAGCCAATGAAAACGTGCTCTGATTCGTTTAAATGTATTGACGATGCCCTTGTGACCTGCTGGTAAACTTTCGTGACATTCCCTGATGATTTCACCTCTTAGCACTTCAGGGGGCATTCTTATGTCTCCATGACATAGAGTTATATGTGTAGGGTCCCCTTGGAATTCTTCTTCCAAGTAGTAACGCAAGTCGGCGTAATCGTCAATTTCATCTCCTTTATCTAGCATCTTTATTTCTGTCACTTCGTATTTTTCCAGGGCTTCTCTTAAATTTTGGAGACAGAGTCTCAGTGTCCTTGGCTCCACTTTGTCGAAGTGGTGTTCTTTTGCGACCATAGTGAATATTCGGAATTTGCCGTGTTGAGTTACCATGACTTATCCCGGTTGCGGTTTGAGTTCGCGCAGATTTCCCAAATCGATCATTTTTAGGTCTATTAACAGCTGGGTGTTTGGTTTAGTAACTCCACAGTCGGCTGCTATGAAGTGAGCTATATGGTCCCTGATAAAGGTGATTCCATCTCGTGTCTCCTGCAAGTTAATTTGTGAGTCCCAATGATCGCTTGGTGGAATTAGATTTATTCCCTCTTCCATGTTCCGTTGCGAGGATTCGTCGTCCTCAGAGAAATCGCAACTGGCGTCTGTGAGTCGAAAACTGTGATCGGTCAAGTCCGTTCCTGGTAGAATTTTGGTTTGATTTGGGATAGTTGACACTGACTCTTCTAGCTTCTGAGATCTGTCTAGGTCGGACATTTCAGTTGGTTACAGGTTGGTGTAAACTGGTGAGGATCCAGCCAATGGTGGTGGTTTGGTTTTCGGTGTTGGACACAGTGATCGATGCGCAGTGTCCCCTTGTGTAATTATCGACCTTCGTGGTAAGGTGTAGGTATTTTGCGGTGGTGACTTTGTCGGTATTTCTTCTTTCTCAACATCCGAAGTTGATGGTGATCTGGTTGTCAATGGAGATGATCTATCATCCAGCTTCTGTAACCTCTCTTCTAGGTCTGGATTATTCGCTTCTGGTTGATCTAATAGTTTTGATTCATGGTAGTAGGGTACGAAGTTGTCCCAGGCCATTGTTTCATATACATTTTCTTTGGTGGATTCTGTGTACGTGTCTGGATCTAGTACTTCCTTCCCCTTTGCTCTTAGGGAATCCAAGTATTGATTAAATTTCTTCACACTCTCTTCGAGTGTAGGGCTTTTTGTTGATGGACCAATCTCTTGTAATTCCTCTAGAAAGTCATCATCCTCTTCTTCATTTGTCGCGGAAGCTTCGACTATTCCGGAGAGATCTATTTCTTGAGGAGATTTTTCGTTTATGAAGACGTCGTCCTCTTCCTCGTTTATCTCTGTGTTGATGGGGAGGCCTTCCAATGAAGTGTTATTTATGGATGATGCCCCCTCATCAAGTACCAGATCATCTGATGGTATTAGGGTGCTGCTAATCTCTGGTTCTTGTCTCATAGTTGGTGTGGTTTCTTTTGGTGGTATGTGTTAGTCGGGATTATCCTGTTCAAGACGGACAGACTCGCTTGTCGTGATTTTTTTCTTTAGGTGGGGACGCGTTGATCGGTAAGAGATTGGTTCCCTTTTTCCGTAATTTATTTGCGAGGTTTTCCTATTTCGAACCCGTTGGCCTATCGTATTGCCTGATCCCGATGGTTCAAGGGCTTCAGAATCGCTCTGTATCCGAACCTTGTTGGGTATAGGCCTTGGAGCAGCGTGTTGTGAGTTCCTTATCGGTTTTAGGATAGACTTGGTTTGTTTTTCTTCAGAGGTGACACGACGAGTACAGTGGCGGGGTTTTTCTCGTCTAAGGGATTTTCAAAAGGATTGCAGGCGAATATGTCTGCAGTCATATCCCTTTTTGCTTTCTTGATTTCTACTTCAAAAGTAAAGTTGTTCAACTACGTTTTCCATTTGACTTGACGGGACGTTGGGTGACTGGAACATCTGAGCCAGTTCAGGGCCGGGGAATGAGTGACCACTGTGAATGGTACGGCATAGATGAATGGTTTGAATTCCCCTAAGGCATATACAACAGCTAGACAATCCAATTCTGAGCTCGAATATCAGGTTTCTGCATCTTTGATGGTTCTAGATGCGTACAAGATCGGGTGTTCGTCTCCCTCTTCGCCTTTTTGACTTAAGATTGCGCCGACTCCGCTTTCTGAAGCTGAGGCGGTTACAATAAAGGGTTGATGGAGGTCTGGATGGTACAGCGTAGAATCTTCTTTGATACTCGTTTTGAGGCGTTCGAAAGCTCCTTGTTCTTGTTCTGTCCATAAGTTTCTTGTATTTTTCTTCAACAAATTGGTTAGGGGTTGTGCTACTTCTGAATAATTTTCCACGCATCTGCGATAATAGTTCGTGAAGCCCAAGAATTTCCGTAAATGATGTGTATTTTCGGGTGAGACATATGGATTAATGCGTCTATCTTCTTTGGATCAGGAGGGATTCCTTCTTCACTGATGATATGTCCTAGAGAACCGACTTGAGTTTGTAGGAAACGACACTTGTCAGGGTGTAGGGTAAGTCCATGTGTAGAGGCCCAATTGGATTGTGTAAACGCAAACGCCGCCAAAAATTCGATGTTAAGAAGTTAAAATTTCCGTCCCCATAAGAGCACAGTGTTAAATTTGGCCAAAATGGAAAAAAAATAATTTTCCTTTTTGGACCCAAAATCGACGGGGGTGCCTTCTAGGGGTCCCAATTGGATAGTATGAAGGCGCACGGAACCCAGAATTCGATTTAAAGAAATTTAAATTTGCGTCCCCATAAGAGCCCAATGTTAAATTTGGCGAAAATCGAAAAAAAATAATTTTCCTTTTTCGAAAGAAAATCGACGGGGGTGCCTTCTAGGGGTCCCAATTGGATAGTATGAAGGCGCACGGAACCCAACATTCGATTTAAAGAAATTGAAATTTGCGTCCCCATAAGAGCCCAATGTTAAATTTGGCTAAAATCGAAAAGAATTAATTTGACTTTTTCGAAAGAAAATCGACGGGGGTGCCTTCTAGGGGTCCCAATTGGATAGTATGAAGGCGCACGGAACCCAACATCCGATTTAAAGAAATTGAAATTTGCGTCCCCATAAGAGCCCAATGTTAAATTTGGCTAAAATCGAAAAGAATTAATTTGACTTTTTCGAAACAAAATCGACGGGAGTGGCTTTCTAGGGGTCCCATTTCTATAGTATGAAGGCGCACCGGGCCAAAAATTCGATTTCAAAAATTTCAAGTTTGCCTCCTCATAAGAACCCAATGTTAAATTTGGCCAAAGAAAAAAAATAATTTTCCTTTTTGGACCCAAAATCGACGGGGGTGCCTTCTAGGGGTCCCAATTGGATCGTATGGAGGCGCACATGGCCAAAAATTCGATTTTGAAAAATTTAAGTTTCCCTCCCCATGAGAGCCCAATGTTAAATTTGGCCAAAATCGAAAAGAATTAATTTGACTGTTTCCAAACAAAATCGACGGGAGTGGCTTTTAGGGATCCCAATGCTATAGTATGAAGGCGCACGGGGCCAAAAATTCGATTTCAAAAATTTCAAGTTTGCCTCCTCATAAGAACCCAATGTTAAATTTGGCCAAAATCGAAAAAGATTAATTTGGCTTTTTGGACCCAAAATCGACGGGTGTGTCTTCTCAGGGTCCCCATTGGATAGTACAAACGCGCACGGTGCCAAAAATTCGATGTTAAGAAATTTAAATTTGGGTCCCGTAAGAGCCCAATGTTAAATTTGGCTAAAATCGAAAAGAGTTAATTTGACTTTTTCGAAAGAAAATCGACGGGGGTGCCTTCTAGGGGTCCCAATTGGATAGTATGAAGGCGCACGGAACCCAACATCCGATTTAAAGAAATTGAAATTTGCGTCCCCTAAGAGCCCAATGTTAAATTTGGCCAAAATCGAAAAAAATTAATTTGCCTTTTTCGACCCAAAATCGACGGGAGTGGCTTCTAGGGGCCCCAATTGGATAGTATGAAGGCGCACGGGGCCAAAAATTCGATGTTAAAAAATTTAAATTTGCGTCCCCATAAGAGCCCAATGTTAAATTTGTCCAAAGTCGAAAAAAATTAGTTTGCCCGTTTCGATCCAAAATCGACGGGAGTGCCTTGTAGAGGGCCCAATTGGATAGTATGAAGGCGCACGGAACCAAAAATTCGATTTAAAGGCATTTAAATTTGCGTCCCCATAAGAGCCCAATGTTAAATTTGCCCAAAATCCAAAAAAATTAATTTCATTTTTTCGACCCAAAATCGACGGGAGTGTCTGCTAGAGCGCCCAATTGGATAGTACAAACGCGCACGCCGCCAAACTCGATTTTATGAAATTTAAATTTGCGTCCCCATAAGAGCCCAATGTTAAATTTGGCCAAAATCGAAAAAAATTAATATAACTTTTTTCGACCCAAAATCGACGGGAGTGTCGTTCAGGGGTCCCGATTGGATAGTATAACGGCGCACGGGGCCAACAATCCGATTTTAAAAATTTAAGTTTGCCTCCCCATAAGAGCCCAGTGTGAAATTTGGCCAAAATAGCAAAAAATAATTTTCCTTTTTGGACCCAAAATCGACGGGTGTGCCCTCTAGGGGCCCCACTTGGATAGTATGAAGGCGCACGGAACACAAAATTCGATTTAAAGAAATTTAAATTTGCGTCCCCACAAGAACCCAATGTTAAATTTGGCCAAAATCGAAAAGAATTAGTTTGACTTTTTCGACCCAAAACTGACGGGAGTGTCTTCTAGAGGGCCCAATTGGATAGTACAAACGCGCACGCCGCCAAAAATTCGATTTTATGAAATTTAAATTTGCGTCGCCATAAGAGCCCAATGTTAAATTTGGCCAAAATCGAAAAAAATTAATTTGCCTTTTTCGACCCAAAATCGACGGGAGTGTCTTCTAGGGGCCCCAATTGGATAGTATGAAGGCCCACGGAACCCAGAATACGATTTAAAGAAATTTAAATTTGCGTCCCCATAAGAGCCCACTGTTAAATTTGGTGAAAATCGAAAAAAAATAATTTTCCTTTTTCGAAACAAAATCGACGGGAGTGGCTTTCTAGGGGTCCCAATTCTATAGTATGAAGGCGCACGGGGCCAAAATTTCGATTTCAAAAATTTCAAGTTTGCCTCCTCATAAGAACCCAATGTTAAATTTGGCCAAAATCCAAAAAAATTAATTTCACTTTTTCGACCTAAAATTGACGGGAGCGACTTCTAGGGGTCCCAATAAGATCGTAGGAAGGCGCACGGGGCCCAAAATTCGATTTTGAAAAATTTAAGTTTGCCTCCCCATAAGAGCCCAATGTTAAATTTGGCCAAAATGGAAAAAAAATAATTTTCCTTTTTCGACCCAAAATCGACGGGGGTGCCTTCTAGGGGTCCCAATTGGATAGTATGAAGGCCCACGGAACCCAGAATTCGATTTAAAGAAATTTAAATTTGCGTCCCCATAAGAGCCCAATGTTAAATTTGGCGAAAATCGAAAAAAAATCATTTTCCTTGTTCGACCCAAAATTGACGGGAGTGTCTTCTAGAGGGCCCAATTGTATAGTACAAACGCGCACGCCGCCAAAAATTCGATTTTATGAAATTTAAATTTGCGTCCCCATAAGAGCCCAATGTTAAATTTGGCCAAAATCGAAAAAAATTTATTTGGCTTTTTGGACCCAAAATCGACGGGGGTGCCTTCTAGGGGTCCCAATTGGATAGTATGAAGGCCCACGGAACCCAGAATTCGATTTAAAGAAATTTAAATTTGCGTCCCCATAAGAGCCCAATGTTAAATTTGGCCAAAATCGAAAAGAATTAGTTTGACTTTTTCGACCCAAAATCGACGGGAGTGTTTTATAGGGGTCCCAATTGGATAGTATAACAGCGCACGATATTAAACATTCGATTATGAAAAAATTAAGTTTGTCTCCCCATAAGAGCCCAATGTTAAATTTGACCAAAATCGAAAAAAATTAATTTGCCTCTTTCGACCCAAAATCGACGGGAGTGTTTTCTAGCGGTCCCAATTGGATAGTATAACAGCGCACGGGGTCAAACATTCGATTTTGAAAAAATTAAATTTGGCCAAAATCGAAAAAAATGAATTTGCCTTTTTCGACCCAAAATCGACGGGATTGTCTTCTCAGGGTCCCAATTGGATAGTAGAAACGCGCACGGTGCCGAAAATTCGATGTTAAGAAATTTAAATTTGGGTCCCCTAAGAGCCCAATGTTAAATTTGGCCAAAATCGAATAAAATTAATTTGCCTTTTTCGACCCAAAATGGACGGGAGTGTCTTCTAGAGGGCCCAATTGGATAGTACAAATGCGCACGCCGCCAAAAATTCGATTTTATGAAATTTAAATTTGCGTCCCCATAAGAGCGCAATGTTAAATTTGGCCAAAATCGAAAAAAATTAATTTGCCTTTTTCGACCCAAAATCGACGGGAGTGTTTTCTAGCGGTCCCAATTGGATAGTATTACAGCGAACGGGGTCAAACATTCGATTTTGAAAAAATTAAGTGTGCCTCCCCATAAGAGCCCAATGTTAAATTTGGTCTATCTCGAAAAAAAAATAATTTGACTTTTCCGACCGAAAATCGATGAGAGTGTCTTCTAGAGGGCCCAATTCGATAACAGCATAACAGCGCACGAGGTCAAACATTCGATTTTGAAAAAATTAAGTTTGCCTCCCCATAAGAGCCCAATGTTAAATTTGGCCAAAATCGAAAAAAATTAATTTGGCTTTTTGGACCCAAAATCGACGGGGGTGCCTTCTAGGGGTCCCAATTGGATAGTATGAAGGTGCACGGAACCCAAAATTCGATTTAAAGAAATTTAAATTTGCGTCCCCATAAGAGCCCAATGTTAAATTTGGCCAAAATCGAAACGAATTAATTTGACTTTTTCGAAACAAAATCGACGGGAGTGGCTTCTAGGGGTCCCAATAGGATCGTATGAAGGCGCACGGGGCCAAAAATTCGATTTTGAAAAATTTAAGTTTGTCTCCCCATAAGAGCCCAATGTTAAATTTGGCGAAAATCGAAAAAAAATAATTTTCCTTTTTCGAAACAAAATCGACGGGAGTGGCATTCTAGGGGTCCCAATTCTATAGTATGAAGGCGCACGGGGCCAAAAATTCGATTTCAAAAATTTCAAGTTTGCCTCCTCATAAGAACCCAATGTTAAATTTGGCCAAAATCCAAACAAATTAATTTCACTTTTTCGACCTAAAATCGACGGGAGCGACTTCTAGGGGTCCCAATAAGATCGTATGAAGGCGCACGGGGCCAAAAATTCGATTTTGACAAATTTAAGTTTGCCTCCCCATAAGAGCCCAATGTTAAATTTGGCGAAAATCGAAAAAAAATAATTCACCTTTTTCGAAAGAAAATCGACGCGGGTGCCTTCTAGGGGTCCCAATTGGATAGTATGAAGGCGCACGGAACCCAACATTCGATTTAAAGAAATTGAAATTTGCGTCCCCATAAGAGCCCAATGTTAAATTTGGTGAAAATCGAAAAGAATTAATTTGACTTTTTCGAAACAAAATCGACGGGAGTGGCTTTCTAGGGGTCCCAATTCTATAGTATGAAGGCGCACGGGGCCAAAAATTCGATTTTGAAAAATTTAAGTTTGCCTCCCCATAAGAGCCCAATGTTAAATTTGGCCAAAATCGAAAAAAATTAATATAACTTTTTTCGACCCAAAATCGACGGCAGTGTTTTACAGGGGTCCCAATTGGATAGTATAACAGCGCACGAGGTTAAACATTCGATTTTGAAAAAATTAAGTTTGTCTCCCCATAAGAGCCCAATGTTAAATTTGGCCAAAATCGAAAAAAATTAATTTGGCTTTTTGGACCCAAAATCGACAGGGGTGCCTTCTAGGGGTCCCAATTGGATAGTATGAAGGCCCACGGAACCCAGAATTCGATTTAAAGAAATTTAAATTTGCGTCCCCATAAGAGCCCAATATTAAATTTGGCCAAAATCGAAAAGAATTAATTTGACTTTTTCGAAACAAAATCGACGGGAGTGGCTTCTAGGGGTCCCAATAGGATCGTATGAAGGCGCACGGGGCCAAAAATTCGATTTTGAAAAATTTAAGTTTGCCTCCCCATAAGAGCCCAATGTTAAATTTGGCGAAAATCGAAAAAAAAATGATTTTCCTTTTTCGAAACAAAATCGACGGGAGTGGCATTCTAGGGGTCCCAATTCTATAGTATGAAGGCGCACGGGGCCAAAAATTCGATTTCAAAAATTTCAAGTTTGCCTCCTCATAAGAACCCAATGTTAAATTTGGCCAAAATCCAAAAAAATTAATTTCACTTTTTCGACCTAAAATCGACGGGAGCGACTTCTAGGGGTCCCAATAAGATCGTATGAAGGCGCACGGGGCCAAAAATTCGATATTGAAAAATTTCAGTTTGCCTCCCCATAAGAGCCCAATGTTAAATTTGGCCAAAATGAAAAAAAAATAATTTTCCTTTTTCGACCCAAAATCGACGGGGGTGCCTTCTAGGGGTCCCAATTGGATAGTATGAAGGCGCACGGAAGCCGAAATTCGATTTAAAGAAATTTAAATTTGCGTCCCTACAAGAACCCAATGTTAAATTTGGCCAAAATCGAAAAAAAATCATTTTCCTTGTTCGACCCAAAATTGACGGGAGTGCCTTGTAGAGGGCCCAATTGGATAGTATGAAGGCGCACGGAACCAAAAATTCGATTTAAAGGCATTTAAATTTGCGTCCCCATAAGAGCCCAATGTTAAATTTGCCCAAAATCCAAAAAAATTAATTTCATTTTTTCGACCCAAAATCGACGGGAGTGTCTGCTAGAGCGCCCAATTGGATAGTACAAACGCGCACGCCGCCAAAAATTCGATTTTATGAAATTTAAATTTGCGTCCCCATAAGAGCCCAATGTTAAATTTGGCCAAAATCGAAAAAAATTAATATAACTTTTTTCGACCCAAAATCGACGGGAGTGTCGTTCAGGGGTCCCGATTGGATAGTATAACGGCGCACGGGGCCAACAATCCGATTTTAAAAAATTCAAATTTGCCTCCCCATAAGAGCCCAATGTTAAATTTGCCCGAAATCCACGAAAATTAATTTCACTTTTTCGACCCAAAATCGACGGGAGTGTTTTCTAGCGGTCCCAATTGGATAGTAGAAACGCGCACGGTGCCGAAAATTTGATGTTAAGAAATTTAAATTTGGGTCCCCTAAGAGCCCAATGTTAAATTTGGCCAAAATCGAATAAAATTAATTTGCCTTTTTCGACCCAAAATGGACGGGAGTGTCTTCTAGAGGGCCCAATTGGATAGTACAAATGCGCACGCCGCCAAAAATTCGATTTTATGAAATTTAAATTTGCGTCCCCATAAGAGCGCAATGTTAAATTTGGCCAAAATCGAAAAAAATTAATTTGCCTTTTTCGACCCAAAATCGACGGGAGTGTTTTCTAGCGGTCCCAATTGGATAGTATTACAGCGAACGGGGTCAAACATTCGATTTTGAAAAAATTAAGTGTGCCTCCCCATAAGAGCCCAATGTTAAATTTGGTCTATCTCGAAAAAAAAATAATTTGACTTTTTCGACCGAAAATCGATGAGAGTGTCTTCTAGAGGGCCCAATTCGATAACAGCATAACAGCGCACGAGGTCAAACATTCGATTTTGAAAAAATTAAGTTTGCCTCCCCATAAGAGCCCAATGTTAAATTTGGCCAAAATCGAAAAAAATTAATTTGGCTTTTTGGACCCAAAATCGACGGGGGTGCCTTCTAGGGGTCCCAATTGGATAGTATGAAGGTGCACGGAACCCAAAATTCGATTTAAAGAAATTTAAATTTGCGTCCCCATAAGAGCCCAATGTTAAATTTGGCCAAAATCGAAAAGAATTAATTTGACTTTTTCGAAACAAAATCGACGGGAGTGGCTTCTAGGGGTCCCAATAGGATCGTATGAAGGCGCACGGGGCCAAAAATTCGATTTTGAAAAATTTAAGTTTGCCTCCCCATAAGAGCCCAATGTTAAATTTGGCGAAAATCGAAAAAAAATGATTTTCCTTTTTCGAAACAAAATCGACGGGAGTGGCTTTTTAGGGGTCCCAATTCTATAGTATGAAGGCGCACGGGGCCAAAAATTCGATTTCAAAAATTTCAAGTTTGCCTCCTCATAAGAACCCAATGTTAAATTTGGCCAAAATCCAAAAAAATTAATTTCACTTTTTCGACCTAAAATCGACGGGAGCGACTTCTAGGGGTCCCAATAAGATCGTATGAAGGCGCACGGGGCCAAAAATTCGATATTGAAAAATTTCAGTTTGCCTCCCCATAAGAGCCCAATGTTAAATTTGGCCAAAATGGAAAAAAAATAATTTTCCTTTTTCGACCCAAAATCGACGGGGGTGCCTTCTAGGGGTCCCAATTGGATAGTATGAAGGCGCACGGAAGCCGAAATTCGATTTAAAGAAATTTAAATTTGCGTCCCTACAAGAACCTAATGTTAAATTTGGCCAAAATCGAAAAAAAATTATTTTCCTTGTTCGACCCAAAATTGACGGGAGTGTCTTCTAGAGGGCCCAATTGGATAGTACAAACGCGCACGCCGCCAAAAATTCGATTTTATGAAATTTAAATTTGCGTCCCCATAAGAGCCCAATGTTAAATTTGGCCAAAATCGAAAAAAATTAATTTGCCTTTTTCGACCCAAAATCGACGGGAGCGTCTTCTAGGGGTCCCAATAGGATCGTATGGAGGCGCACCGGGCCAAAAATTCGATTTTGAAAAATTTAAGTTTGCCTCCCCATAAGAGCCCAATGTTAAATTTGGCCAAAATAGCAAAAAATAATTTTCCTTTTTGGACCCACAATCGACGGGTGTGCCCTCTAGGGGTCCCAATTGGATAGTATGAAGGCGCACGGAACCCAAAATTCGATTTAAAGAAATTTAAATTTGCGTCCCCATAAGAGCCCAATGTTAAATTTGGCCAAAATCGAAAAAAATTAATATAACTTTTTTCGACCCAAAATCGACGGGAGTGTCGTTCAGGGGTCCCGATTGGATAGTATAACGGCGCACGGGGCCAACAATCCGATTTTAAAAAATTCAAATTTGCCTCCCCATAAGAGCCCAATGTTAAATTTGCCCGAAATCCACGAAAATTAATTTCACTTCTTCGACCCAAAATCGACGGGAGTGTTTTCTAGCGGTCCCAATTGGATAGTATAACAGCGCACGGGGTCAAACATTCGATTTTGAAAAAATTAAGTGTGCCTCCCCATAAGAGCCCAATGTTAAATTTGGTCAATATCGAAAAAAAAAAATAATTTGACTTTTTCGACCGAAAATCGATGAGAGTGTCTTCTAGGGGGCCCAATTCGATAACAGCATAGCAGCGCACGAGGTCAAACATTCGATTTTGAAAAAATTAAGTTTGGCTCCCCATAAGAGCTCAATGTTAAATTTGGCCAAAATGGAAAAAAAATAATTTTCCTTTTTCGAACGAAAATCGACGGGAGTGTCGTCTAGAGGGCCCAATTCGATAACAGCATAACAGCGCACGAGGTCAAAAATTCGATTTTGAAAAAATTAAGTTTGGCTCCCCATAAGAGCCCAATGTTAAATTTGGCCAAAATGGAAAAAAAATAATTTTCCTTTTTGGACCCAAAATCGACGGGGATGCCTTCTAGGGGTCCCAATTGGATAGTATGAAGGTGCACGGAACCCAAAATTCGATTTAAAGAAATTTCAATTTGCGTCCCCATAAGAGCCCAATGTTAAATTTGGCCAAAATCGAAAAGAATTAATTTGACTTTTTCGAAACAAAATCGACGGGAGTGGCTTCTAGGGGTCCCAATAGGATCGTATGAAGGCGCACGGGGCCAAAAATTCGATTTTGAAAAATTTAAGTTTGCCTCCCCATAAGAGCCCAATGTTAAATTTGGCCAAAATGGAAAAAAAATGATTTTCCTTTTCGACCCAAAATCGACGGGGGTGCCTTCTAGGGGTCCCAATTGGATAGTATGAAGGCGCACGGGACCCGAAATTCGATTTAAAGAAATTTAAATTTGCGTCCCCACAAGAACCCAATGTTAAATTTGGCCAAAATCGAAAAAAAATCATTTTCCTTGTTCGGCCCAAAATTGACGGGAGTGTCTTCTAGAGGGCCCAATTGGATAGTACAAACGCGCACGCCGCCAAAAATTCGATTTTATGAAATTTAAATTTGCGTCCCCATAAGAGCCCAATGTTAAATTTGGCCAAAATCGAAACAAATTAATTTGCCTTTTTCGACCCAAAATCGACGGGAGCGTCTTCTAGGCGTCCCAATAGGATCGTATGGAGGCGCACCGGGCCAAAAATTCGATTTTCAAAAATTTAAGTTTGCCTCCCCATAAGAGCCCAGTGTGAAATTTGGCCAAAATAGCAAAAAATAATTTTCCTTTTTGGACCCAAAATCGACGGGTGTGCCCTCTAGGGGCCCCACTTGGATAGTATGAAGGCGCACGGAACCCAAAATTCGATTTAAAGAAATTTAAATTTGCGTCCCCATAAGAGCCCAATGTTAAATTTGGCCAAAATCGAAAAGAATTAATTTGACTTTTTCGAAACAAAATCGACGGGAGTGGCTTTTAGGGGTCCCAATTCTATAGTATGAAGGCGCACGGGGCCAAAAATTCGATTTCAAAAATTTCAAGTTTGCCTCCTCATAAGAACCCAACGTTAAATCTGGCCAAAATCGAAAAAAGTTAATTTGGCTTTTTGGACCCAAAATCGACGGGGGTGCCTTCTAGGGGTCCCAATTGGATAGTATGAAAGCCCACGGAACCCAGAATTCGATTTAAAGAAATTTAAATTTGCGTCCCCATAAGAGCCCAATGTTAAATTTGGCGAAAATCGAAAAAAAATCATTTTCCTTTTTCGAAAGAAAATCGACGGGGGTGCCTTCTAGGGGTCCCAATTGGATAGTATGAAGGCGCACGGAACCCAACATTCGATTTAAAGAACTTGAAATTTGCGTCCCCATAAGAGCCCAATGTTAAATTTGGCCAAAATCCAAAAAAATTAATTTCACTTTTTCGACCCAAAATCGACGGGAGCGACTTCTAGGGGTCCCGATTGGATAGTATGAAGGCGCAAGCCGCCAAAAATTCGATTTTATGAAATTTAAATTTGCGTCCCCATAAGAGCCCAATGTTAAATTTGGCGAAAATCGAAAAAAAATAATTTTCCTGTTTCGAAACAAAATCGACGGGAGTGGCTTTCAAGGGGTCCCAATTCCATAGTATGAAGGCGCACGGGGCCAAAATTTCGATTTCACAAATTTCAAGTTTGCCTCCTCATAAGAACCCAATGTTAAATTTGGCCAAAATCCAAAAAAATTAATATAACTTTTTTCGACCCAAAATCGACGGGAGTGTTTTATAGGGGTCCCAATTGGATAGTATAACAGCGCACGAGGTTAAACATTCGATTTTGAAAAAATTAAGTGTGCCTCCCCATAAGAGCCCAATGTTAAATTTGGTCAATATCGAAAAAAAATAATTTGACTTTTTCGACCGAAAATCGATGAGAGTGTCCTCTAGAGGGCCCAATTCGATAACAGCATAACAGCGCACGAGGTCAAACATTCGATTTTGAAAAAATTAAGTTTGGCTCCCCATAAGAGCCCAATGTTAAATTTGGCCAAAATCGAAAAGAATTAGTTTGACTTTTTCGAAACAAAATCGACGGGAGTGGCTTCGAGGGGTCCCAATAGGATCGTATGAAGGCGCACGGGGCCAAAAATTCGATTTTGAAAAATTTAAGTTTGCCTCCCCATAAGAGCCCAATGTTAAATTTGGCGAAAATCGAAAAAAAAATGATTTTTCTTTTTGGAAACAAAATCGACGGGAGTGGCTTTCTAGGGGTCCCAATTCTATACTATGAAGGCGCACGGGGCCAAAAATTCGATTTCAAAAATTTCAAGTTTGCCTCCTCATAAGAACCCAATGTTAAATTTGGCCAAAATCCAAAAAAATTAATTTCACTTTTTCGACCTAAAATTGACGGGAGCGACTTCTAGGGGTCCCAATAAGATCGTAGGAAGGCGCACGGGGCCCAAAATTCGATTTTGAAAAATTTAAGTTTGCCTCCCCATAAGAACCCAATGTTAAATTTGGCCAAAATGGAAAAAAAATAATTTTCCTTTTTCGACCCAAAATCGACGGGGGTGCCTTCTAGGGGTCCCAATTGGATAGTATGAAGGCCCACGGAACCCAGAATTCGATTTAAAGAAATTTAAATTTGCGTCCCCATAAGAGCCCAATGTTAAATTTGGCGAAAATCGAAAAAAAATCATTTTCCTTGTTCGACCCAAAATTGACGGGAGTGTCTTCTAGAGGGCCCCATTGGATAGTACAAACGCGCACGCCGCCAAAAATTCGATTTTATGAAATTTAAATTAGCGTCCCCATAAGAGCCCAATGTTAAATTTGGCCAAAATCGAAAAAAATTTATTTGGCTTTTTGGACCCAAAATCGACGGGGGTGCCTTCTAGGGGTCCCAATTGGATAGTATGAAGGCCCACGGAACCCAGAATTCGATTTAAAGAAATTTAAATTTGCGTCCCCATAAGAGCCCAATGTTAAATTTGGCGAAAATGGAAAAAAATTAATATAACTTTTTTCGACCCAAAATCGACGGGAGTGTTTTATAGGGGTCCCAATTGGATAGTATAACAGCGCACGAGATTAAACATTCGATTATGAAAAAATTAAGTTTGTCTCCCCATAAGAGCCCAATGTTAAATTTGACCAAAATCGAAAAAAATTAATTTGCCTCTTTCGACCCAAAATCGACGGGAGTGTTTTCTAGCGGTCCCAATTGGATAGTATAACAGCGCACGGGGTCAAACATTCGATTTT